>BGNK01000956.1:104475-142610 GCA_003297005.1 Symbiodinium sp. clade A Y106 | reverse complement strand
ACGGTGAGGCCAAAATGTGTACAATCACTCCGAAGCTGGTCCTCGCTAAATAAATTAAATTACATTAAAAATAACAGTCATCTGCTCTTCAACACAGTGCTTTCAAAAGTTCGCGGCCCACCAGCCTTGAAACTCGACACCAATCCGCTGCTGGCCCGATAAAGCAATGTTCCACGCTTTTGCCCCTTGCTCCAGCTTTGTGATACCCTGATGCAAAATTCCTGTACCACGAACCTTGCTGTGTGGTGTTGAGTGAGGTTTGCATATGTACCCCTAAAACAAAAAAGAAAAAACCCGATGCGACTGGAGACAGGGTGGCCTTGGGGTGGGGCTTTAGCTTCCGCGCGACGCGCCGTGGACGACCCCCTTGGGTCGAGGCGCGGCGCTTCAGTTGGCAAGCCCTAAACCCTAAAACCCTGCAACGCTAAACCCTAAACCCTAAAAACCCGAAAGCCTAAAACCCTAAAACCCTAAAACCCTAAACCCTAAAACCCCAAAACCCTTAAAACCCTGAGCCTAGGCCGGATTTCACACGGGGATTGCTGCCGCTCAGGAACAGGACGCGGCCAGTGGCGAGATCAACTGGGGCAAGCTTCATCTTTGCTTAATATAGGGGCCCATTATAATTAGAATAGGGTTCCGTTAAAAGGGTCTTATAAAAGGGTTACTATAAGGGATCTATAAGGGTACTATAATATAGGGGCCTTAATAATTGGAATAGGTTCCTTTAAAGGGGGTTATAGGGGTTACTATAAGGGATCTATAAGGGTACTATAATGTAGGGCCTTAATAAGTAGGATAGGGTTTTAATAAGGAACACCCCCAAAATAGTACTGGAAATTATTTAGGCCCTTATAATATCTTCAGGCCAAAGTCGACCCGTTAGACGCTGCTCACTCAACTACGAAACCCGTAGCCCGGCTACGGTAAAGGGTGCAGCCCATGATTCCACAAAGAGCCCGGCAATCCATTTGACTTCGTTGTCGAAGCTTGGAGCCCTTCACCTTCCTCTCACTCCGATTGTATGTGTACTTTTCAACCAAAGAGTTTGATAGCGTCCGATGCGATAGCCTTGATACTTGCTAGAAATTGATGGCTGCTGCGCTCAGCACTGATATTTCGACTGCTGCTGATACTGCAGCTCGTCGCTGGTGGGTCAACACAGGTCATAGTACCTAGAAAACATGAGGCGAAGAGACGATACAAGCTTCGGTAAGCTCTTGCAGAAGTCCTTGTCGTCACATTCTTACTAGGTCAACAGTGTGTACCAGCAGCAGGAAACAGCATGTGATGCAATCTCATGCCTGCTCGTTGTTACTATGGATCACAGGCACACCCAGAGAGCCCAACACCTCTGGATCAAAGGAATATACCTCATTCAAGATTATCAGGGGCCTCGTGTTATGATGTAAGCTACATGACTCAATTAAGGGGTACTGGGCTCTCTCGGCAGTTGTTTTGTCTGCGCCGCCTCCAAACGGTATCTCTGAACCTTAAACACCTGAAACTCCATCTCTCAACCGTCATGCTTGAATCTAGGACCGGAAGACATGTGTAGCCGGGCGTCCCTTAGTGACGCCATAGCATCTTCCCAGTTCATGCCGCCAGTGATCGCGGTAAAGAGCGTCAGCATACTTTCCTTTGCGGCCAAGAACTAGGGTTTATGGCTCAGGATGATCTGGCTCTAACGGCAGGGTGTCGTCCAGTTGCCCAAAGACTGCTACGGCCTCACGCACGAGGGACCCAACAGGCACAGCGCCTCATGGGCTCGGGTTCCGAGCAATTAGACAGAATTCTACATTGCTGAGATCGGTTGCGCGTGTAAAAATGAGGGAAGCTGTTCTTTTGCTTCATTCAAGAGTCCGGCACTGAGGCCCAGTAGAAGGCCACGTTGTTTGGACACACAGGCTGTGCGTTCACGTCGCCCGTACTCCGCACAGCCTCGAGCCGTGGGTTCAGGCTTGTTGGGGAATTTATGGGGGGGGGGGGGGGNGGGTGTCGTCGGTGGGTGTGGACGCAGAGGGCTGTGTCCCCCTCCCCCCGCCCCGCCGCGCGGCTGGCGCGGGGGTTTGGGTGTTTTGGGGAATTTTGGGGGGGGGGGGGGTCTGCGGAGATCGTGGATAAAGAGTTGGTGGGTAAATCTCACCACAGTTTGGGCGTCACTGCTTTCAATTCCCTAGATTAGTACCCTAAACCCTACTTCTTAAACCCTAAACCCCTGAACCACCCTACCTAGAACCCCCAACTACCCTCTAACATACCACAAATACCCACTATTAACGGCCATGAGGGCTCTATTAAAGGGCCCTTGAAGTGGGGTCCTGGTAAGCTTCAGGGTATCTGAGCACAGGCCTCGTCACGGCAGTAGTCCATCACCAGCTGCGTAAACACCTGAAGCTGGTGGGCTGTGCATACTTGGGGTTTTGTGGGGTTTTAGGGTTTTGGGTTTATATACCGTTTAGGGTTTAGGGTTTTAGGGTTTAGGGTTTAGGGTTCATACGGTTTAGGGTTTGTAGGGTTTTAGGGATTATCTAGGGTTTTTGGGTTTAGGGTTCGTGCGATTTGGGGTTTGTAGAGTCTAAATGAGAGGTCTAAGATTTCTTGGCATGACCTGCAGTCAGCCCTAAAAGCTTTAAACTCAACCCTTTGGAGTTTTCTGATTGACATCAATCCTCAAGCAGCAAATCTCAAGCCCACCACAACCCTAAACCCTCAGCCCTAAACCCTAAACCCTAATATCCTTGACTCCCTAAAACCTGGGCCCTAAACGCGCCAACATCCGAAGCAACACCATCAACCCCCACCCGAATATAGCTTAAATCATAATATGAAGCCCCTTATAACTTAAGGTATCTATTCCTTAATTCCCGTAAAGAACCCCTATAGATCCCTGTAAGGAGCCCTTTAAGGAACCCTGAGGGGCTATATTCCTTAATTAAGGTGTATTGGGCTCTCTGGGTCTTTTTCCAACTTCACCCTGAATCTGACGAGAGCTTGGTTGGACTGGGGCCGGTCGCCTGCTGCCAATGGGCTTAGGGTTTAGGGTTTCTGACGAGAGGTGCATAAAGGTGCTATATACAAAGATCTGAATAGCTAGAAAAAACCCCCTCATGGCCCCTAACACTCGTAGTGGGTACTAGAGTACAGTTATGCTAGAAGTTTGCCCAACACCCTGAATGTTTCTGACTATACTTCTTACTTCCCCAGTAAGCCACAGAAATAAAGGTTAAACTTTCCGGTTACTGCAAAACTGTAAGAAACCAAGCAGTTCAAAGGTTGGGTATTGGGGAACTACGACTTGTGTACACTTCCTAATATAGTACCCAAAACAGTAGGATCCTTATTATAAGGAGCCACAAATAAGGTGCCCTGCAACCCCTAAACCCTTATAGATCCCTTTAAGGAACCCTTAAAGATCCCTTCAAACGCACCTCATTTTCGGAAACTCCCATACTTGGGTGGTTGTCAAAATTAAGGTCCCTTTTTGGGCCCCTGTTATGATACGGCACTTATTATTTAGGGTACCCCAAAAGGGGGGGGACCTTGATTTTGACAACTACCCACTTAGTTTGTGGTCCCATGATTACAGCAGCCGGTGGTCGGCCCTGGAAGGTCGGAACCTTTGGGATGAGCCCAGCAAGGCTCGCATAGAGTCCGCATGACCCTGACAGGTCTTTAAAGGGATCCTTAAAGGGCTCCATAAAGGGTTTAGGGTTTAGGGTTTCCGAAGATTGAGGCTAGCTTATTTGGGGGGTCCTTATAATCAGGATCCTACTTTTTTTGGGGTACTATATTAGGAAACTCCTATATACGGAACCCTTACAAAACTAAACCTCAACCTTCCGGTTTCAGGGGCCAAAGGATCCAACGCCAAGGCACGATGCCGAAGCTGTAGAAAAGCAGAACCAGCAGCGCTAGTGTCCTGCAAGGGTGTGCAGCTGATGGCCATGTGCTGTTTCGACCCCTCTGCGGCAGTACTCGTGACACTCGTGATTCTGGTCTCGCCATTGTCTGTTGACACGCGAAATTTCGGCGAGCCATGTCGTGGATTTATCACATACTCTGGGAAAGCGGCCCTTGATGATGATGGTGGTAGAGATCATGGCGGTGATGATATTGGCGCTGACGGTGATGGTGCTGACTGCATGCTTCGTTTGCCACTACTTACTGCTACCCTGCCAGCTACAGACAGTGACGCTGACGTCGCATTTGCGGGTGCTCGCTTACTATGTTATTGCTGCGCTGAACTGTTTTCGTGCCTTGTGACATGTTTGTCAGTGTCAGGCTACCATTTTGCAAAAATTGATGTGACTACCTGTATAGCACTTTTCAGATTGCCTTTGCTCATCACCACAATGGCCATGTTCACCTTGCAGTCGTCGCTGCTGCATCCACCATTGTTTTCATCTTGACCACTGTTCATGCGATCATCAGATCAAGCCTTCGACCGACCGCAGACCGACACCGCCGCAAAGATGGACCAAGGACTTGGGCTTCATGGTTTTAGGCTTAGGCAAAACTTAAGACTTAAGTGCCAACTAACCGAGGACATGCAAGGCATGTGGAAGCAAGACCACCGAGGTGTCCAGCAGAGTGAAGCCATGCTGGAGATGATGGATAGCACAAGCGTGCGCAGGGCGCTGACATACCTCACCATCCATTGTTGTTGTTTCTGACAATCTGACTCTATCATTTTCAATCCCCACATTTCACACCCACCCATTCAACTCCTAGAAACTCCCAAACCCTAAATGGATACACCTGGGTTTCAGGAACTCGTCCTTGACAGCACTGTCGTGGTCTTCAGAAGCCGTCGGAAGTTGGCTATGGGTTTCAGGTCGGCTCGCTTCGGTGGCATTTGAGGCTCAAGTTTTGGCTTTGGGTTTCGTAGAGTTTGGCATCGGTGGATGTCGGGGGTGTTTGGGTTTGGGTGTAGAAGCACGATCGTGGCCAAGTGGAAGTAACGCAGCAGCAGTTCCGCCACTGTCGGCACAGGCAGGAAGTTATTACCACTATTCCCCATCACCTTAAGCCCGAAGAGCAACCGACAACATTATCGTGAACAAAAAAACTTCGCAGGAAACTAACAGGAACAAGGATGATGTAATGAAAAAAGGATGCTTAGAACTCCCGCGCCCACGATTGTAGCACCGGACCCTTGTTTGAGCCACTGATGACCGCTGATCGTGGACCCAGCTGCCAACCGGGAACATGAACTGAACAGCTTAACTCCCTAAACCACCCAAACTCAAGCTGTAAAGCCTTGGCCTACACCCTAAGACTCCGGATGCCGTCCAAGAGTACATCAAGCTCCTAAGCCCTAACCCCAAAACCCCGAAACCCTACCCGAAACCCTAGATCCTGAACCCTCGAACTCCTAAACCCCTAAACCCTAAACCCCTAAACTCCTTTAGACCCTAAACCCCTAACCCCTTAAACCCCTGAAGCTAAAAACAAAA
Source organism: Symbiodinium sp. clade A Y106 (assembly GCA_003297005.1). Classification (NCBI taxonomy): domain Eukaryota; class Dinophyceae; order Suessiales; family Symbiodiniaceae; genus Symbiodinium; species Symbiodinium sp. clade A. Next base: position 137,151 of record BGNK01000956.1, on the reverse strand, counting down.
AGTCGAAGCCCAGCAACCGCAGCAGCCGCACAACTCGAACTCCGCGGAACGCGCGAACCTGTCTTAGGGCTTCATAGAAGTACCAGTGCTGGGAAGGGTAATCACGTTAGAACACAATCGCGATAAACGTAGCACGTGTGCAACATAGTTCGACAAACCACAACATCGACCGGACCAATAATTACGGAGAGTGAGAGCCCGAAACCCTTACTGCAAGCCCTAAGTAACCCCTAAACCCTAAACCCCAAATCCTATCAATCCTAAACCCTTCAGATAACTGTAGACCCTACTTGGAGGTTCCCTAAAAATAACCATAGTTCCTAAGTCCCATGATCCTTCAAGTATAAACCCTGTAGATCCCTTAAAGGAACCCTTATATTGCCCTTTAAAGGAACCCTTATTGTACCCTTTAAAGGAACCCCCAAAACCCCCCAAGAAACCGTAAGCCCTAAACCCTAAACCTCTAAACCGTTAATCCATTATACCCTAAACCCTATATGTTCCTTTAAAGGAACCCTTATAGTACCCTTTAAAGGAACCCCAAGAAACCGTAAGCCGGATGCATCAGGGAAGCCAGGCGCATGGTCCGAACGAAGCGGAGGTGGCTGGCGCTCACCTCTGGGACTTCAACTTCGGATGGGCGGGGCTCGGGCCCAACGCTTTAGGGCTTAGGGGTTAGGATTTAGAGTCTATAGGGTTTAGGGTTTAGGATTTAAGAGTAACCTAGGGCTTCCTTAAAGGTTTCAGGAATAGTACGCTTAAAGGGAGCCCTATTCTAGACCCAAGAGTAACCTAGGAATAAAAAGGGTGCCCCTTTCTGGTTTAAAGTGGGTTATAAGGGAACCTGAACCCTAAAAAAGAGAATAAGGGCCTACTCTAGGTCCTAGGCTTCGCTCGGAGATTAGGATTTAGACTTTAGAGTTTCGCAGTTTCGGGGTTTTGGGTTGAAGGTTTAGGATTTGAAGGGTTTATAGGCTTTAGGGTCTAGGATTTGGGGCTTAGAATTTAGAGATTAGGGTTTGGGATTTATGGGGTTTAGTTGCTGTAGGGTTTTGTGGTTTATAAGGTTACACTGGAGCTTCGGATCTAGGGTTACGGGCCTAGGATAAATCGGGTTTATAGGGTTTACTGTAGGCTTTGGGAATTCAAAGGTTTTTTTTTTTTTTTAACTCCTTTTTGCGTCTGCCCCTAGGTCCGCATCCACAAGGCACATATGCGCCAGGAGGTGTCGGAATTCAAAGGTTTAGAGTTTAGGATTATATAGGGTTGAGGTTGTCACTCTCACTGTTCACCGTGATGCCCCTCGACAAACCTCAACTACCAAGTTTGAATCCTTGATTTAGGGCTTCAAATTCGTCCTGCTATCAAACACCACAAGTGTACTGTCACCAGGATTCGTAAGACTCCCTGTCTATGCTTGTATATGTATATGTGTATATATATATATATGTATATGTATATGTATATATATATATATATTGAGATTTGCTTGTATATGTTTATATTTCTGTTTATTGTAACTGTTGTCTTATATATGTATATCTGTCTTAAATTTGTATCCACACATACGTTCTATGTATATGCAGACCTTTATCATGCAAATCTACCACATAAGCCCTGCTTCACATGGGACTCAGAGTGCATGGAGCTTTTCAAATTTAGGGCACCCGGGCTCCCAGAATTAAAAATCCTACGGATCCGAATGCAAACATTCGGGCGTTTGATTCGGGCGTTTGAAGGTGGGTTGATCCCAGAGACTCCAATATCCCCTAATTAAGGAATATTCCTTAAATCATATTAGGGATCCTACTATAATTTAAGGTACATTCCTTAACTAAGGGATATTGGAGTCTCTGGGATTACGGTTTAGGGTTGCGGGGTTTAGGGTTTTAGGGCGTAGGGTTTGCTTGACCGCCTCCAAACCCCACATGAAAGCATTGCCCTATATAATACAACCCTAATCGCCCCAAATCCTAGGAGCCCATAAACCCCCAAACCCAGACAAGTTTTCCTAATCAACTGAAAGATCCTGCTGGCAAGATATAATCCCCAAACCCTAGAACCCTAATTTCCTCAATCCAAAGCTTAAACCCTAAACCCCAGAACATTGAAGAGACCTGTTCTTCTAAATCACAACTCCTTGACAGGTCGCCTGAGCCTCCGGTGTGGCGGTGTGGCGACGGTGAGCGCCCAGAGCCTGTTTCTTTCTTACGGCGTTTGGGGTCTAGGGTTTGGGTTTAGGGTTTAAGGATTAGGGTTTCGGGTTTGTTGCTTAGTCTTTCGGGTTTATGGTTTGGGGTTTAGGGTTTAGTTTAAGTTGCCAAACAAAAACGGAAACAATATTAGTTACTATAGATCCCGGTTATGGCAACCGAAACTAAGCTGCCATAAGAAGGACACTGCATTATAGATCCTTGGTATGGTAATATTAAAACAAAGTCTTGAACAAGAGCCCAAGCGCTCAATGGAGGTCTCCAGGACTGACCAGGCAATGATGGAGAAGTCCTGGGAGTACTTGGGGGTTCATGGGTGGTTAAAAGTAGGGTTATAAGTCCCCTAATATGGGTTATAATTATGGTTACCCTACTTATAGCCCCACTTATAAGTACCCATGAACCTCTAAGTAGGGGCTCTCTTGGAGACTACGTAGGGATACGTAGGGTTTCGAGTGATTCTGAAGGTTTTATATAGGATGGTTTTTCGAGTTCTAGGGTTGAGGGTCACAGAATGCAGGATGGTGAGGCTGTGGGGATTTAGTGCTTTAGGGTGCCTGTGCCTGGGTAATATTGGGGTCTTTATTGGGGTTCCTTATACGAATCCTAATATATTGGGGGTTATTGGGCCAGGGTTTCTTAATCAGGTTCCTACATTATCACGGGAATCGAGATCAAGCAGAGGGCTTGCTACAGCCGTTTTCTTGAGCCACCCCCTGCTGGCTTCATATAGCAATGACGCGAAACAAGACGGAGCAGGAAGCCCTCATTACTCACTACACCATGTGCAGTGCTGGTGCTCGGCAGGACATTCTAAAGCAGCAGAAGGCTGGATTAAGCCGGTGACACTACCCACAACACTGAAGCTTGCCCTTTTCTAGCCAGTCGCACACTTTAAATTTTGCACTTACCCAAATCCTGATGACCTAGATCGACAATTGCGAACCCCGCAAGATAAATCCCTGCCCATTCGACGTGATACGACAGTACCACAGCCTGTTTGCGGCCCCGCTGCAAAGATATTCCATGACCTATCGGGACCGCAGAAGAAATTGTTGACGCCGCTAGCCGAGAAGAGGAGGCACAACTCCACGACAAAGATCAAGACCTTTGTTGCAGGGTGTCAACTCAATTTCCGACATAGGTCCGGTTTCAGAACTGACCAAGCGCTTCAAGTTTATGACGACCCGAAGCTTTTCATCAGCTGCATAATCACCATGGCCATCAAGGAGAAGACCATCATGCAACAAGTCACCACCACAGCAGCAACGACAACAGTAACAGCAACAGCACAACTATAGGACTGTATTGACTGTATTGTTTTGACAGTGAATATGATGAGCATGTGGCAGCCATTCTCCAGGTGATGACATGAGCCGTAGTTTTGGTCTTCGTCACCATCGTCCTGAAAAATGTCATTACCAGCCCTATCACCTCGCCGGCGTCAAACACATGATGCAGCTGCCGTCATTACCATGCTCAAAGTGACAACGACGCTCGTCATTGTCCTCGTGGTTTAACCCTCGTGGTCGTTTAAGCCATAATAGGAGATGCAAGCACGATTGGGAAACTGGTGCACGCCATGCTCAACAATCTGACCACTATTAGTATTGGCCATGTGCAGTCATGAGTCATGACATCTCCATGGCTGTAGTTACGGTGTTACACAGTATCACGGTGCTCTTCTTCGTTGTTTCTTCGACAACAACCCAAGCATGGACAAGAACGACACCAACAGTAACGACTCTATCAGCAGCAGCATCCTCTGCCGCCACAACCACAACCACGACCACAGCAATCACAATCACAGTCAGAACAAACAAGACCCCACAAACCACAACAACAGCAACTACAACCACAACCACAACACAGCATCAGCATCATTCATCTGTTGCTGGAATGGGTACAAAGCTGCTCAGAAGAGGCTTCGGCTTGCTGCAAATGCAAGCCTTGCCTAGAATAAGGTTAGGGGCCCATTATACTATGATTATAATACGGAACCCCCAAAATAGTATTGGTAACTATTTAGGCCCCTATTGCCGAGTGGTCTGCGGCTTGAAGTCTGTGTGTGACATGGGTGGTTGTCAAAATTATGGTCCCTTTTTGGGTTCCTATTGTAATACGGCACCTGTTATTTGGGGTACCCAAAACGGGACCCTAATTTTGACAACCACCCACATAGCATACAAGGCCTTTACAGGAAGAGCAGTGCAGCTACAAAAAGTCAGAAGCCACTGCCAGTTATGATACATCCCAGCAGCCACGACGCCATTTGCCAACACGAACCTGGGTTGAAGGTACTCCGTGCGAGGTGGGGTGAGTGAGGTGACCATAGTTACAACCCATATTAGGGGACTTATAACCCCACATCTAACTACCCCTGAACCTCCAAGTGAGTGACGTTCAGGGAAGCGCAGAATCCTCGGGGGTTAAGGCGATCTCGAGGAGAATTGTCCAGTGCCGGTTTCAGTCAGAAGTCGCACCCTGCCGTGCTGCATAAGTAGCACTGTATGTCCCCTAAACCCTAAACCCTCAAGGTGTATGGGTTTAGGGCTTAGGGTTTAGCATTTAGGGTCCCGAAACCCCAAATCCAGTAGCACGCTGTCTACACTTTCAGATTCTGTTACAGCGAGGACTCGGCAGCAAACTGGCACGGCAAGCCGAAGACTTGCAACGAACCGACCATGTAATCTGGACAAGACTGCGAGTATGGCACAAGAGCAGGCTGCTCTAAAATAACAGCCCTTGTAATGGCCCTTATAGACTCCTGTACAGGAGCCCTAAACCCTAAACCCTAATCCCTAATCCTCAACCTCAAAGCCTGAGCCGGGCCACCATGGTGGGATGTCGCTCTGCGGCAGCCGGGCAGTGAAATCGACTTCCTGGGTCTCTCTCTCTCGGTTTAGGGTTTGGGGTTCAGGGGTTTATAAAGGTGTAGGGTTAGGGTCCCTCCCTCCCTCTCTCCCTCTCTCTCCCTCCCCCTCGTTCTTTCTCTTACTCTGTCTATTTATCGTTGTATTTCTCTCTCCCTCTCTCTCTATGTACATATACATACGCATCCATTATGCACATATCCGTATATAGACATGTGTGTAGTGTGGGCACGGGTTCAGTCTTCAGGGTTGTCATACCCATGCGAAAAAGCTAGATGTAGGAAAAGTTCCAGCATCCTCGAGAGCAGCCGACAAGTGAGGCCAAGCCTGTCCGAAAGCTTCCGGCTTCAGAGGCGCGTTATGTGAGAACGCAGTACGGAGTCCATAAATTCCAGACTGCGAGATGCAGAGTGAAGAGCTGCAGAGATACAGAGTGTTTTCCTGAACCTTAAACATGGCGGTTCAGGGTTTTCGGGTGTGATTGCTTCTATCTCAGAAGTTATTCAGGCAGGACATAAGGCGCACATGATCAACCAGAAGGTCCACAGCTGTAGAGATCTGTAGACTTGGTCTCGGATTGAGGAGTTCAAGCACAGCGTGCTGCGAGCGCCAGAGTGGTGGTGTACTCAGTTTACTCCCGACACAGTCGGAGCTCAACAACCAACACGGGAGTTTCCGACAATTAGGGGTACCTTATTTGGGATCCTTATAATAAGGATCCTACTATTTGGGGTACTATATTAGGGTCCCCTATTTTCGGAAATCCCCATACTGCTCCCCAGCAGGGATCTTCAGAGCCCTCCCAAGCTAAGCCCAGGGACGACCCCCAGCAGGATCATGTTGGCCAAGATCACCGACATGATCCCATACGTGAAGCAGGTAGACGACGTCACCCGCTCCTACAGTCGCGTGGAGGCAGAGAAGAGAAGGCTGGCAAGAAGCTCCTACTAAACTAGAAACACCCAAAACTTGCGGGCATAGCAATTTTGCATGATGTAGACATACACATACGCACTACTGAGTAGATGCTTGCCCATGTAATATGGAGTCGTTGGCTGGGAGAATGGAGGATTTGGGCCTTTGCAGGTTTTAGCTTTCAGGGCCACAGAGACGTGAAGCCCAAGACCTGAAGACTCGAATCATCTACGGAGGCCCACCACCCATATGGGAGTTTCCGAAAATAGGGGACCCTAATATAGTACCCCAAATAGTAGGATCCTTATTATAAGGATCTCCAAACAGACTTGTGTCTTGGGCTTGACTTTTCTTTTTTGAACCCTCGTGTCTTTTAGCCTTGACTTTCAGGCCTAAGCCGTTTAAGCACTCACTTTCGATAACTTCTGCTCTCCAGAGACAGCAGCCCCGAACCTCACCTCGCAGCCCCTTTCTCCAAATATCCCAAGATTGCTCCCTGCTCAGTTAAGGGCTGCTTTTGCATGTCTTCGGTGCATATGGGTAGTTGTCAAAATCAAGGTCCCTTTTGGGGTACCCTAAATAATAGGTGCCGTATCATAATAAGGACCCAAAAAGGGACCATAATTTTGACAACCACCCATCTGAAACCCTAAACCCTGAACATCTGAAACCCCAGAGGCTCCAAACATTCTAAACGTCCTCAACCCTAAACCCTAATTTTGACAACCACAAATGTGGACTTGTAGAATGTCAATCCTCACGGGTGTCGAGACGCTAAACGACTGGGAGTCCCACGGCAAAACAGGCTCCGGCTGAGGCTGAGGCTTACTAGTTTCAGTATCCTAAGGGGACGAAAAGGTTAACTTTGGGACGATATGGGAGTTTCCGAAAATACGGGGTACCTTATTGTGGGGTCCTTTTTTTTAATAAGGATCCTACTATTTAGGGTACTATGTTGGGGTCCCCTATTTTCGGAAACCCCCATATCCATGTTATAGTACCCCCAAAGGGTTAAAGGCCACCCACTCTAATACTAAGATGCATCTCCACGACGTTTGAAGGTCCAGGATTGTTGGTGGTGATGGCTCCGGCGGCTTGCTTCATACATGTGGTGTAGGGCAGGCATGCATCAAACACATGCCGAAGTACAAGGCCCGGAGTCCAGCTTGCCCGTAGCTCAAGCCCTGAAAGACTTATAACGAACCTTGGGCCTCAATAGTTAGGGTTTAGGGTTCCTGTTAAAGGGGTCTATAAGGATTACAGGGGTACTACGGGGGTTTAACATAGAGCCCTATGGTACTTGCAATTCGAACAGTCAACTGCAGACACGGCACAGCCCTGCGGGACCAACTCTTGCTGTTGCTTCGATCAGCATTGTATGAGGTGAGAACACCTTTGGCGCGGGAAGCCAGGCAAGGCAAGGCCAGGAGCTTTTTCCGTTTTTTACTCCTCCAATAAGCCACAAACACAAAAATGAAAGGTTGAACTTTCCGATTCCGACTAAACTATAGGGTTTAGGGTTTAGGGTTTACGGTTTAGGGTTTAGGATTTAGGGTTTAGGGTTTAGGGTTTAGGATTTAGGGTTTAGGGTTTAGGGTATAAGAACCCGAAACGTTTAAAGGTTGGGCAATGGGGATCAGAGGTTGTCACCACAAAAGACAGTCACCTGACTGACACCAATGCGAAGGTGATAATGTGGAGGTGGTGTAGTTGAAACCCTAAACTCTAAACCCTAAAACCCTAAAACCCTAAACCCCTAAACCCTAAACTCTAAACCCTAAAACCCTAAAACCCTAAACCCTAAACTCTAAACCCTAAAACCCTAAACCCCCCTAAACCCTCAGTGGCTGAATGGGAACCGCCTTAACAGATGGCACAGATGCTCGTCCACTTCCCGAAACGAGCATTTTCAGCCCGAAAGTTCCACCTCTGGGAATGTTTAGGGTTTTACAGGGTCTAGGGTTTAAGGTTTTCGGGTTTTCGGGTTTAAAATCTAAATTTGGGGTTTATAAGTTTATTGTAATTGCTTTCGGGTTTTAAGGCTTCAAGGAAGAATCCTAGAAGAATCCGAGCCGTAGACCAAATAACGGCTAAAGGCCGTAGAAAGCCTATCCGAGATCAAGATCCAGACGCGGACACCATGGCCCTACACACCATGAGAACCAAGGCCGCAGGTAAAACCCCCTCGAAAGCCTCAGAGAACCCTCAAAGGAGCCTGTGAAGAGCAAATGCCCACAAGGAAGCGCCAAAAGAGCCCCTAAACCCTGAACCCTAAACCCTAAAACCTGAACCCTAAACCCTAAACCCTAAACGCTAAACCCTAAAAGCCTCAACCCTGAACCCCAGTTTCCTGGGGCCTCGGGCTCATCCGTCTCTCGCTGTGACTTCTGGCCGCCTCCACGGCCTGCAGCGACAGTTTAGGGCTTTCGAGGGTTTACATGGGGCTTGGGGCTTAAAAGGGTTCCTGCAGCTGATTTTGGATGAATTTGGGCTTAAGGTTCAGGGCTTTAGAGGGTTCCGAAAAGAGTTTTGCGATGAATTTGGGCTTAGGGGTCTAAGGTTCAGGGCTGAGGCAGGCTCGCGATGTAAAGCTGTAACAGTTCATGCCTGGCGGTTTAGGGTATAGGGTTTAGGGTTTAGGGCTAGGGACTAATAGTCGCTATCAGTCCCTATTAGTCGCTATTAGTCCCTATTAGCCACTATTAGGGATTAGTTTTGATATGTACCTGTCCCAGCCACTCTTATTTATTTGGGGGGGGGGTTCAGGGGAGGGGGGCAAAGCTTCTTGTGAAACCTAAACAATTACAAAGGGCGGGTTTAGGCGCGTACCTCTGAAGCCCAAACCCAAAGGGTGCAAGTACCAATATAGTAGGTACGTGGATATGTGGGGCCCAAAAGCATATCCTATACTATTACTTGGACCCCTTAGGAAAATCGACAGTCTCTCCTTGCGCTGCTGCTGGTGGATTTGCGAGGTCACGAAGGTCTCTGTACCCTCCTGGTCATGTTGAGGGTCCTGCGGCTGATCAGCGCTCCAAAACTCCATCAGATCGTCTATAGTAGAAGCCAGAAAGTCGGAACATGGCTTTAGGAGGATTCGTGCTAGGATCCCATAAAATTTACCTTAAGAGAATGAGGAGGATGATGTTCCAACTTTCTGGCTTCTACTATATGGGTTCCTATGCAATAGCAAGGCTCTCTGCACAATACAAAACTCAGAGTCTTTCGAAAAGAAGAATGCGCTGCTTGCATTCTTGTTCGTGTGGGGTTTCATTCACATTGTAGCCGTGAGTCGCGCCCCCAAACCTGAGAAACCCACGGACATTGAAAAGCAATCCCCATAAGCCACTTGCCAAACCGTGACGGAAGCGTTCTAGACTCCTCTTGACAACCTGTTTTTTTAAGAGCCGTAAATCCCGAAGCCCTAAATCCTAAACCGTAGCTGAAGAACCTGCACCTAGGAATTGCAGTCGATCCGATAGCATCTTTGAAGCTCGGCTTTAGGCTAGCAGACCTTCAGAAGTTTACGGTTCTAGGGTTTCGCCAGCGATGGAAACCTCGCATTTACAACTGCGATCAAAGCTCCCAAACCTCACCAAGATCTTGTGAATATGGCTCTAAACCCTAAACCCCAAAACCCTAAACCCTATTAAACCCCTCAGTCTATGAATATGGCTCTTTTTCCACAAGATCTTGTGAATATGTCTTCTGATACAGAACCAGAACTCCCCCCCGACAACCTGCAGGCCAGTAAGGTTGGCCCTGACCCAAAGGGTCCATGTACCCAAATAGTATATACTTAGGCCCCAAAGTACCTATATAGGGACTAATTGAAGGCCAAAGTATATACTATTTGGGCACATGCACCCTTAGGGTGATCTAGAGGAGCCAGAAATACAACAAACACAGCACAATATGGGAGTTTCCGAAAATAGGGGACCCTGATATAGCATCCCACACCCGAAACTTCTGAATGCAAAGCGGAGATCACGGCTCCTATCCGCACAGATCCATGTGCCGATTGAGTGCAATTATTGGACCTCTGAAATACCTACCTTTGGTTAGTAGGGAATGGAAGAATGGTAGTAATAGTAGTTATAATTGTACCCCATTCCTCCATTCCCTACTAACCAAAGGTAAGAATAGCCTTAATGCGCCTGTCTAGGGAACAAGCTTGTAAGAAGTAGGTACATGGTACATGGACCTTTACGGGAAGCGTAAAATCCCTAACGCCAAAATCCCACGATCGACACCGGCACGACCCTAAACCCTAAACCGTAAACCCGAGTAGCCAGGAGCCCTAGCGTTTCCCTAAGGGTCCATGTACCCAAATAGTATAGACTTTAGCCTTAAGTTAGTCCCTATATAGGTACTTTGGGGCCTAAGTATACACTCTTTGGGTACATGGAGCCTTTGGGTTTCGGTCCTTGCTAAAACTCCTCGGCGATGCCAGGGCCTCCAGGATCTCCGTGCCTGACGCCTGCATCAGACCCTCGAACGAGGGGGCTTCTGTACTTGGAGGTTCATGGGTAGTTATAAGTGGGGGTAATAGGGGTTTTAGGGTTCCTTTAAGTGGGTTGTATAGGGTTTAGGGTTTAGGGAGTAGGGTTTAGGGTAGTTACAAGTAGGGTTATAAGAAGGGTAACTGTACTTCTAACCCATATTAGGGGACTTATAACCCCAATTATAACTACCCATGAACCTCCAAGTAGGGATACCGAAGGCTTTGGAGTGTTCCGTGGGGTTCTTAAAGTACTTAGGCTTTCGGAGGGTTTAGGGCTTAGGGTTTTCTCGTAGGATCTAGGGGTAGATTTGAGAAGGCTTTTGTAGGGTTAACGGTTGAGGGCTCAAGACTTCGGAGGGTTCTATTCTGTAGTTAGTAAGGTTTGGAGCTTTTGCAGGGTTTTAGTGGCTGAGGGTTTAGGGTTTATCATAGGATTTGGGAATAGGGTTTGAGAAGGCTTTGGAGGGTTTTGGCGAGCTTGTTGGAGGTTTCTGGCTTCAGAAAGGATTTAGAAGGGCTTTATGGGTTCCATGCCATTTTAAATAGTGCCTTGTAGGACGTCACCGGGGTGTAGGAGAGTTGTAAAAGGGTTTGGCACTTGGAGGATTTTGCAAACTCGACGGCTTTCAGAGTATCTTCAAGGAACTAATTCGAGTTAGGAGAATAAACATCTATGGCACATAACGTGCTGTCGTTAGTACGGTAACTTCAATGATGCTCCTGCAGAAGAACCCAGTTACAAAATTCGCAAAATAGAACCCCCAAGAAGGTCTCCGACCGCTGCAGGGTGAAGATATGGTCTTCTTCATGGCATCTACCTTTGGGACCCTTGAAATATCCTGGGGCTCCACTTTGCCTATCATTCTGATGGGCTTAGGTTTGGGGTTCAGTTACTCAGATGTAGTTTAGGGTGAGACCTACCCTAACCCTTAACCTCAATGTCAAAACCGTCCCTTTTGAGCTTAAAGGCTTACCTTAACACAGAATCTCTCTTTTGAGGATTCCTAATTTTGACGTCTTCATCACCCTGAACCCTGAGCGGAGAGCCGCAAAACCGCCGCCCCAAGCTGGCCTGCATCGAGGGGCTCGTCCTGTGCAGGTCTGCAAGATCATAGGGTCCAAGATTCGGATCTGGGGTTGAGGAGTCTAAAACCTACTGAACCCCCAAAAACCCTAAACCCTCCACCACTGAACCGCAGCCTTATATAAACCCTGAGCCCGGGTTAGGGTTTCGTGTTTCAGGAAGCTCCTAGCATAGGGTTTGGGATTCGGACTCGGGTTTAGGGTTTATAGGGTTTATAAAGCGTTTACGGTTTAGGGTTTAGGGGGGTTTAGGATTAGGATTGGGGATTGTTGGCTTAGGATTTCGGGTATCGGGTGGAGCTTCTTTAGGCTTCCAGCTCCGCCTGTATGAGGGAAACGCTCCGAGAGGATTTCGGGTTCAGGGGCACGGAACCAGGACCTTCGCCTTGGGTTTAGGGCTTGGGGTTTAGGGTTTTGCGTTTAGGGTTTATAGGGGTTACAGGGGTTTAGGGGTTTGGGGTCTAATTGTAGAGTATTAGCTATTAGGCCACGGATGTGCGAAGCTGCAAACACACGGGCCGAGCTGCAATCCCGCCGGTGAAGCTTTGTCCTCAGGCTCCGTTTCTGAGTTCTGGCTCCGGGTTCCGGCTTAACCCCAAACCCTAAATCCTAAACCACAAAACCGGCTGAACCCCAAACCCTAACCCCTAAACCCCTAAACGTTGGGGCTGGACGGTTTTGAAGGCCGCAATGGCAAGGCGAAACACGAGAGATGCCGGGGCTGCACTGCTTGCTGCTACTTGGCCTTCTCGCGGTAAGGTGGGGCGGCTGCTGGGACTCATGGTTTCACTGACACTTACTACGATGAAGCGAACCAAACGAGCACGACATGAGATTTTGGGGAAACAGAATCTCGGAATCCCAGACGGCGACAGAGCTAGCTGCGCGATGCCGCAAAAAATGGACCTCAAGCGGGACCCGCCTTCAACACATCTTAAACTTAACGGATTGATAACTGTCACGGCTAGCCATGCAAAATGCCGTAAGGGGCTCCATACACGGGACTTAGGGCCTAGGGCTAAAGATGGAGGTGTGGCAGCGACATGAAGCTCGAGCGGGGCTCGTTTCCGCCTTGCCAGAGCCGCCGGTGCCCAAGGAAATTCAATCTCACCCACACTGGCGACAGCAAAGCATGTGTGCTCTTGGCGAAATATATCCAACTGCACTGCCAAATCGCGCTTAGAAGCAGGTCTAGTGACAGTTGCTGCTTCAACCACGGCTGGAACAACGCTCGCTCCATCAACAAACAGCATTTCCGCCGAAGTAAGGCTCAATGTTAGGAACACCTCTGGCCACGTCTCCGAAAACCTTGTTTTAAAACACAACGCAAAATCTTAAAACACCTTTGCGAAGGGGTGTGGCCCGGGTGTGCCATACGACCGCAGATAATTCAGAGCAAGCTGAGCAAACCCTATAAGTAACTACCACAACAAAACTTACGCTAAACCCAATAAACCCCTAAACCCTAAACCCCCTAAACCCCCTAAACCCCTAAACCTGTAAACCCTTATAGTTCCCTTAAAGGAACCCTATAGATCCCTTACAGGAGCCCTATAGATCCCTTAAAGGAACCCCTAAACCCCTAAACCTCTTCAGACTGAGCAGCTGGAGCTGACTCGAGGCTCAGCAAAGAGGTTTCGCTGATGCGCTTGGTGCGCAGCGTCTCGCCGGCTTCGCTTCCTGCAGCCACTGCTTAGGGTTTAGGGGTTTAGGGTTTAGGGTTTAGGGGTTATAGGATGTTATAGGGATTATAGGGGTTTAAGGGTTTAGGGGTTATAGGGTTTTGGGGTTAGGGTTTAGGGTTCCCGGAGCCCAAAAGCACCATACTGTAGACCCCTTAACCGACTGTTAGGCCTTACATAAACATGGTCCACCATACTCTCAAAAACACAAGGGGGTCGTCCTCCTCGCCGCATTCGGATTTAGGGCATTCAGAGAACAATCGGGTGTGGAGTTCGCTGTGAATTCTTGCGGACGCTGTTTATCCTGAACCCTGATCCCCGGTTTAGGGGGCTACCCTGAGTGCGAATGTCGTCTAGCTAAGGCTGTAAGTCCTGAACCAGCTCATTACTTACCCGTTCTACGTATTCTTTGCGGCTGTGCATGTCATCTTCAATGACAGGTTCGTATTCCACCTTTCATTGCACTACATCTTGGGATTATGCTAATTATGAGGCATCAGGCGCCGAAATTTCGGGAGATTCGATTCGGAGATTTCTAGGATTGTACGGCTTTTCTAAACTAGGTCTTTCGGAGATTCAGAGGTTCCGAGCTTGGCTCGCAAGCTCAGAACAGGTCCAGTACTTCGAGCTTGGAGTTCAGATTCGCGCTTTGCTGTGTTTTCGGGATGTGGACAAATCCACTGTGCAGCTTTCCATGCTGATTTCAGGATGTAGAATCTTTCAGGGATTCATATGGTGCTCCTGCATGGCAACTCTGGCCACGAAGCTTGCTTGGAGATATTCCCGAAACGCTGGCAACTAAAATACTCAAGTGAAGCGCAAGGAACGGAAACTCCGACAGCCTCGAACCCAAATCACCAGATCAGCAAAGGCTCTGTCTAACTCTTGCGCTTGCGACGGTTCTTCCAGCTTCCGTAACCGGGACATGTCTGCAAAGCCGTAGTCGTGCAAATAGCGATCCTCAATGGGCTTCAGGGTGTTCGGTGTAATGTCGGAACCTGATTAAGAAACCCTGGGTACATTACTGTAGGGCTGAACCAGGATTGTGTTCTGTAAATAATCCCTGAGCCCTAAACCCTACATACTGCACCCAAATAGGTCTCTGAGCACTAAGAACCCGAATAGAAACCGAGCCCGATAACTTAGGAGTTGGGAGTCTTATCAAACGGTCTTTGGGTTTAGTGCGTTGAGTTTCAAAGCAAAGTATCAGTCGGGACTCACACTTCTTGGGGTCTTCGGGGTTTAGGGAGGAACTTCCTTGTGGTATAGCCCCCGAAACTCACTATTGGGGACTATCGCTATCCTGGACGCCCCAAAAACCTTAACCTGAAAGCCCTACACCCAGAGAGCCCAATACCCTTTAATTAAGGAATATAGCTTAAATCATAATATGAAGCCCCTTACAAGTTAAGGTATCTATTCCTTGATTCCCTTATAGAACCCTTATAGCTCCCTTTAAGGAGCCCTTTAAGGAACCCTTAGGGGGTATGTTCCTTAATTGAGGGGTATTGGGCTCTCTGGGTACAACTCCTGACACCCATGAGCCGGAACACCCACACGTTCCTAAACATCGCAGGCCCTGGTGGCTCTGACACTTTTCTTGAATTTCTGCACACCCCACAGTATTCAGGGGTCCTCATAGTACACATCCTACCTTCCAGCTTCCATTTCGAGGCTTGGGTCTCTAGCAAATTTCTATGGCTCCTGTCATATGGGGTCGGTTTAGGGCTTACGGTAGGGTTCTTCAGAAGTGGGATTACCTCTAAGTCTGTGGGGCCTTTGCACGTTTCCAGGATCCCAAAGCTCTTCAGACCCCGTGAAGGATCATGAAATGAGGGTTTAGGGTTGGGTTTAGGGCAGGCTGTGTAAGCCGCTTAATGGTAGCGTACCTAGTTCCTTGTTCCTTTATTGTTTTCTCTTTGCTGTTTGACCGGAGGGGAGGGGGTGCTAGTTTTTGGACCCTTTAAACGCTCCAGGCTGGGGTATCTTCAACCTGCACACTGGAGCCCGCGGGAGGGAACTGCTTGGTAGACAGGGTTGGTTCCCCAAACCCAAAGGGCCCTACTAAGTGCGGCTTAAGTAGAAAGTAGGGTTTCTATGATGGGAATTACTAGTTTCCTTTGGGTAAGCATCCCCCCATGTAGGTACTTCGGACCCTTTGGGAAACCCCCTCAGCAGCCTTGACCACTAGGGCTGAATGACAAAAACACCGGTCAGCCCTGACCCAGATTTCCGGGAGGATCTAAACAGTAGATCCCCTAATTTGGGACCCTAGCTACTAGCTACTAAAGGGTACTTTATGGGAACCCCCTTAAGGGATCCACCTTTTTAGATCCTCTCGGGGGTCTGGGGAGAGGCTTGGTGAATTCATAAACAGGCCTGAATCATTTCACTAACGGGTTTAAGGGCTTTGGGTTATTGTGAGCATATGGAAAAAGCACAGACACAGAATGCTACCAGTAGTTCACTCGCCTTTATCAAACCTTATAAACCCATAAAACCCTAAGGGAACCCAGTACTTCTGAAACCATGTCTGGGTGGTTGTCAAAATTATGGTCCCTGTTTGGGTCCTTATTATAATACGGCACCTAATATTTACAGTAGGGTACCCAAAAAAGGGGCCATAATTTTGACAACTACTGAATGTAAAAGCCTCACCAACCCTTCCTAGACCTTCCATCCACCCTCTACTAGACCCGAAATACCTCTGATTTGGGACGATAGACCAATTAATTGAGGCACAAGGGGGTAATGGTTGTCAAAACAAAAGAAACCTTAAACCCTAAACCCCAACCCTAAACCCCAAACCCCTAAATCCTAAACCCCAACAAACCCTTAAACCCTAAACCCCAACCCTAAACCCCAAACCCCTAAACCCTAAATCCTAAACCCCAACAAACCCTTAAACCCTAAACCCCAAGCCTAAACCCCAAACCCCTAAACCTTAAATCCTAAACCACCAAAAAACCCCTAAACTCCAAAAAACCCAATCCTAGACCATTAAAATCCTGAGCCCCGGATCCCCCGAAGGCTCCCCAGAGAGCCCAATGCCCCTTAATTAAGGAATATACCCCCTGAGGGTTCCTTAAAGGGCTCCAAAAAGGGAGCTATAAGGGTTCTAGAAGGGAATTAAGGAATAGATACCTTAAATTGTAAGGGGCTTCATATTATGATTTAAGTTCTATTCCTTAAATAAGGGGTATTGGGCTCTCTGGGTCCACTATTAAAGCCATGGCTCGATCTGATCGGCAGATTTAGATTTGCCTCTCGGGAAGTGCGGTTTCGGTGTATACTTTACTTAGGTTCAGAGCTTCAGAGTTTTAGGGCTGAGGGCTTGCGTTTTTGTGTGCTGCATGGTTTACCTTAACCCCCAACAACCTACCGTTTTAAGTATAAGGAAATCATATTAGGGAACCCTAAAAAGGGGTAGGGTATTTGGGGTCCAGGTAGGACTTGTGCTTGGTGTTTTGCCGTGCCGTCTGAAGCAAAACCTGCAAACCCTCATCATCTCAGGCTGTCTGGTTCTTAGTAGGGAATGAGGGAATGGATTATGGAGACTATTATTGGGGATTATATAGGGACTAGTATAGGGATCCATTCCCCCATTCCCTACTAAGCACCAGACAGCAGGTTAGTCTCAAAGGAAACCAGAGATCCGCCAGCCCCTAAACCGTCAACCAGGTTAAGGGTTTGGGGCTTAGGGCTTAGGGTTTAGGGTTTAGGGGTTTAGGGGCTTAGGGGCTTAGGGATTAGGGATTAGGGTTCAGGTTTTAGAGTTTAGGGTTTAGGGCTTAGGGTTCAGGGGATAACATGCCAGTGGACACTTGTTCCGCCTAGGCCTAGTTTCACGCTTCGTACTGAGCCGCTTTAGTCTGCAATCCCTCCTTGATGACTGTCTACAGCAAAGTAGGGGCCTTAATACTTGGAATAGGGCCCCTTTAACGGTTACTTCAAAAGGTTCCTTTAAAGGGTTACTATAGGGGGCCTTAGTAACTTGAACAGAGTTTTGGGGCCCATTATACTAGAATTATAATAGGCCCCAAACCGTAAGGCCCCCCGGTAGCCCCTTCAGAATAAGAGGGTTTAGGGTTCAGGAGCCTACACTGCGTTCAATTCCCTAGATTAGAATCCTAAACCCTTATCCAGGTTCCCCAATAGCCCCTTAATAATCAGCGTGCCCTTCTTCCTACTATCCGGTTTGAGTTAGGGGGCCCAGACAGAAAATGGGCAAAAGGGTACCAGTTGCTGGGGAACCCTGAGCCCTAAACCGAAAAGAACTGTTTTAGATTACCTTTAAATACCCGATATTTTCAAAAGACCCTGAAAGGGAGCCCGAAGAGAAAAAGGACAACCACATACTACTGGGCATCCTGGATAGTGTAGGGACTACAGGGCATTACGGCGGCGGCTGCTTACTGAGACTTACCGATGCGAAGTGGGCCGATCCTCAGTGTAACGGCCCCTATATGTATTTTGAAAAACCCTAGACCCTAAACCCCCAACCCCTAAACTCCTAAAACCTAGCCCCCGGGACCCTGAATCCTAAAGCCTAAAGCCTAAACCCCAAACAACCCTAAACCCAGAAAACCCCTAAACCCCAAAACCCCAAACCACTAAACCCCCGGCCTAGACCAGGTTTCAACTTAGCCTCCGCCTCCTTCGGCGGCCTCGCGCAGAGCAAGAGCGCTTTAGGATTTAGGTTGGGATTGTTGCTGTGATGGATGCATAGGGGGTTAGGGTTCAAGGGGTTAGGGATTTAGGCATGATTTAGGGTTTAAGCTTGTAGGGTTTAAGGGTGTAGGGTTTGGGCGTTTATTTCAGGCTTTGCAGGGTTTTAGTTTTCATACTGTTCCAGGTCTCGAGTCTAGAACTCAGCTTTGGGGCATGAGGCTTTAAGCACTTGGTGCTCAGACATGTTCGGCCTTTGGCGACCTTAGCGCAGTAAGCCTTTCAGATTAAATCCTTTCAGGTATAATCCTATGCCCTACACTGTACCTCAAGCTACCATACGCTACTTTTTTGCAGGATACGATTAAAATCCCTAGTATGGAATGTATAGGGGCCTTACAAAAAAGCCCTAAACCCTAAACCCTAAACCGGTTTTGGTAGGTTAAGGTACACCCCAAAGCCTTTTCAACGGAGCTTCAGACTTCAATGCAGCATGCCAGGACCTTCTGCCGCCCCTGAATCTCCATGCCATTGGTTTAGGGTTTAGGGCTTAGGGTTTAGGACCCTCCTTGGACCATCAAATAGTGGTATCTGGTCCTAAAATTACGGGTATTTACGGTCTAATAGAGCTAGGTTCCTGAGCAGGCCTTTAATAATAAGGGTACCCTTTTTCCTAATATTCGGTTTTAATAAGGGGGCCCAAGAAGACAAAGGACAAAAGGGAGGATCATTGATGGGACTTAGTAAGTAAGGTTATAAGTACCGTAATTGGGGTTATCAGTATAGTTACCCTAATTATAACCCTAGTTACTAAGTCCCATGATCCTTTCAGTACTACTCAGGCACTTAGACAGGGTACATGGAGGGTCTAGGAAGGTGAAGGGCGCGAGGATCACAGGACTTAGTAGTAAGTAATATAGAGGCCTTAATAATTAGAATAGAGTTCCTTCTAACCAGTCTGTAAAAGGATTACTATAAGGGTTACTATAAGTGAAGAAATCCAGCGAGGATGCATGGGAATCATGAAGACATGACCATGTTTTTGTCTTCGCTGTGGCTGTATGTTCTGGCTGCAGGCAAGGCTGCGGAATCATTCGCCTTGGGTCAANTGAAGAAATCCAGCGAGGATGCATGGGAATCATGAAGACATGACCATGTTTTTGTCTTCGCTGTGGCTGTATGTTCTGGCTGCAGGCAAGGCTGCGGAATCATTCGCCTTGGGTCAACAGCAGAGCATGATCACAGCTTTTACGTAGGCCAGTAAGTGCCATAAGACTTTAAAGAGCTAACCTGTTCGAATGCCGAAGCGCATGTTCGCAGGGGCTTGAGTCACAACAGCGAGGCTAGAGAAAAACAATTCGAAATCGCGCTGAGGGATCATGGCCATTTGAGTGCTGCTCACAGCTGCGCCCNTTCGAATGCCGAAGCGCATGTTCGCAGGGGCTTGAGTCACAACAGCGAGGCTAGAGAAAAACAATTCGAAATCGCGCTGAGGGATCATGGCCATTTGAGTGCTGCTCACAGCTGCGCCCTTTTTGGGGTGAACCTCGGTTTCTTGAATAAGGGTTACTATAAGGGCTTAGAATAGGGGCCTTAATAATTAGAGTAGGGTTTGGGGGTATATTATACTGTACTTAGAATGTGGGAACCCCCAAAATAGTCTTGGAAACTATTTAGGCCCCTAATATTTTGCTACGTTTGTTCGAAGCGCTACAGCAAAGACTCACGAACCCAAGACCCTAACACCCTAAACCGCAAAGCCTTAGCGTCAGCCCCTAAAACACCAACACCTTAGAATCCGTCAGCGGAGACATACAGAACCCTTTCAATAGACACAAACCCCCTCTGCAGCTCGACAAACACCAGAAGACTTGCCCCCAAAACCCTAAACCCTTAAACCCCAAAGCCCTGAAATCCCTCAACCGCCACAGAACCCTTGAAAGCAACCCACAACAAGGAACCCCTAAAAACGGAGCCCTTGCAAGGAACCCCCAAAACCCAGCCCTTAACAGGAACCCTTAAAAGGAACACCTAAAACCCAGCCCTTAAAAGGAACCCCTAAACCGGAGCCCTTAAAACGGAGCCCTAAGAAGGAACCCTTAACAGGAACCCTAAACCGGAGCCCTTAAAACGGAGCCCTCCTTCGGAACCCTAAGAAGGAACCCTAAGATGCAGCCCTTGAAAGGAACCCTAGGACAGAGCCCTTAAAACGGATCCCCACTTCGGAACCCTTAAAAGGAACACTAAAGGAACCCTTCAAACGGAGCCCTTCAAACGGAGCCCTCCTTCGAAACCCTTACTTGGAACACCAAGAAGGAACCCTAAGACGGAGCCCTTAAAAGGCCTGTCTGGTTCTTAGGAGGGAATGGATTATGGAGACTGTTATTGGGGATTATATAGGGACTAGTATAGGGATCCATTCCCCCATTCCCTACTAAGCACCAGACAGAGGAAGCCTAAGACAGCAGCCTCCAGGTGTCGTGCTCGTGGAGCGCCTCAACAGCTGCACCCAGGTGCCACGACCTGGAGCCACGATGCTGTAGGGGCTTTCAAGGGGGGTACTATAAAGGTTCCAGTAAGGGATTTATAATAGGGTTTAGGGCTTATTGCTTCAAAAGGTTTAGGGTATAGGGCTCAGGGCTTTAAAGGATTTAGAGCTTCGGGCCTGTAGGGCAGGGGTGTTTAGAAGGGATTATGGGGCCTAGGATGGGCATTATCGGGTCCAGGATTTAAGGATCCATTCAAATTTCGGGGCTCTGCAAGGATCATGGGACTTATTCAGTAAGGTTATAAGTATCGTAATTGGGGTTATAAGTATAGTTGCCCTAATTATAACCCAAGTTGCAAAGTTCCATGATCCTTTAAGTAAGGTTTAGGAACTTAGGGTGTTGGGTTTAGGGCCCGACGCTTAGGGGCTTCGAAGCGTCTAAAGGGCAGGGGTGTTTAGGGCTTGTAGGGTGCTTCACGGGGTTTGAGAAGCTTCTCTATCTGGTTCTTGGTAGGGAATGAGGGAATGGATTATGGAGACTATTATTGGGGATTATGTAGGGACTAGTATAGGGATCCATTCCCCCATTCCCTACTAAGCACCAGTTTTCCTTCATATCGGCGTTCGGGATAGAAACTAAGGATTTGGGGCTCCGGGTACTAGGCTTGAGGAGTGCCGAACATCAGGTGTTTTGCGGTTCAAGACTTGGGCCTGGGGTTCAGGGATGTAGGGGTTGATGATAATGTAGGAAGCTGATTAAGAAACCCTGGCCCCATAACCCCAATATAGTAGGATTCATATAAGGAACCCTAATAAAGGCCCAAAGTTTCTTAATCAGAACCCTACATCAAACCCCCAAAACCTTATAGTACCCTTAAAGTACCCTTTAAAGGAACCCCTACAGAACCCTTGTAGTACCCTTTAAAGGAACCCACATTATTGGGCTTTCAGGGTTCGGAGCTTCGGGGGTCGAGGGTTCAAAGCTCCAGCCGGTGATTTGAGGCTTGGGGGCTTTGGAGTTTAGGGTTTGGGGCACTCTCGGGCTTGAGGTCATGGCTTTCGCAGGAAATCTCGTCCAATATTCAATTTTCCAGTGTTGGAATCTCCAGGCCGAAATCTCCATCGTAGTTCCCCTTTGTTGCGTTAACCCCTTTTGTATTGTAGCATCCTAACTATACAGCTGGATAACCAAAAGAAGAAACTACACACAATGGAGACTATAGGCATGCTTCTATCATTTTTACCGCGGGCATGGCACATGATGTCAGATTCGCGTGTTCGAACAGCATCTCCACCATGGGACGACCTACTTGGAGGTTCATGGGCAGTTACAAGTGGGGTTATAAGTCCCTAATATGGGTCATAATTAGGGTTATCCTACTTATAACCCCACTTGTAACTACCCTAAACCCTAATCCCTAAACCCTAAACCCTAAACCCTATAGAGCCCTTAAAGGAACCCTCAAACCCTATTACCCCCACTTATAGCTACCCATGAACCTCCAAGTAGGTCTCTTGAAAAGGCCCACCTACTTGTCGGGTATCATGGGGAACCAAAGGTGAACCTTTTTCATAATATGAGGATTCTATTTTTCTGGGGCGGATGATAGAGTCGATAAGGATTATATAGGGATTCTACTACCCCAAAAGGTTAAAGGTTACCTACTCTACTACTAGGCCCAATATAGCAGCTTTCGCTTCCGCTTCCCAGGACTTTCAGCCTGAAGCCCACGTGGACGACGGACGGATTCCCAGAGAGCCCAATACCCCTCAATTAAGGAATACAGCGCCTCAGGGCTCCTTAAAGGGCTCCTTAAAGGGATCTATAAGGGCTCTATAAGGGAGTTAAGGAATAGATACCTTAAATTATAAGGGGCTTCATATTATGATTTAAGCCATATTCCTTAATTACGGGGTATTGGGCTTTCTGGGTTAGGGTTAGGGTTTAGAGTTTACGGCAGTTCTCTGAATTCGGGCCCCTTGTTCGGTGCCCAACATAGTACGGCACCCTGGCAACAAGGACCCTATTTCGAGAACTACCCACGTCCTAAATCCAAAAAACCTTCAACCTCAAAACTTCTAAACCTAGCCCCCGAAATCACGAAGCCTGCAGAAAGCAAGCCCCACCAATAAGGAGGAACGATCCGCTACTATAGGAGCCTTAATAATCAGAATAAGGTACCGGTGTATACGATTGTATAAAGGAGGAAGGAATGACATGTCGGGCATCGGGCCTTTGTGATTTCGCTCCCAAAGGAGGCAAGCGGATGAGCCTCATTGAGGTTTAAGACTTCGCGGTGCAAAGTTGAGGGCTCTAGGTTGGGAGAAAAGACGGGATCCTAATGTAGACTCTAAACATGAGTAGGGCGCCGAAATACGGGATCTTTAGCTTCTTGAACCACTTCATCTTGAAAGCCTCGCTTGGATGCAGAACATCCAAATTTACGGTGTGAGGTTTACGCTTTGGGGATAGTTTTACGGTTTTGAGTTTAGGGTGCACTGCTCACACTTTCAGAGGGGCGGGCTGTGCTGCAAGGGCACTCTCTACTTGGAGGTTCCATAGTGGGTTATACTTAATTATGGTTACCCTAATTACGACCCCACTTATAACTACCCATGAACCTCCAAGTAGGGACCACGCTACAGCCAGTGCCTCGGAGGGGCTACAGACTGTGAGAGATCGCTGAAGTTCACTGGCGCAAGCTAAACGCACCTAGATTTAAAGAGCACCCAGCAATGCCCCAACCCAAACCCTGAAGGTTCGATTTGATAGGGGGGAATCTAAACACCCCAAACCCTGAACCTATCTAGGGTATGGCTTATATTACTAGTATCCCCATAATAAAACCCAATATATACACTCACCAACATTCAGAAGGAGGCCTATCTACACTCACCAAAACGGTAATATAAACCCTACTTCATCTGATCCTGGCGCGGGCGGCTGTGTGAGAAGATGTCGCTGCTCTGCGAAGCTCTCCTTGACCATGGTCCGGAACTCCTGGTATCAGCGCTTCCAGGTGCTGCGAGGATTACTAGAAGGGTTAGAGGGCTACTATAAAGATTACAAAGGATGCGGGGCTTAGTAAGTAAGGCTGTAAGAATCCCAACTCAGGTTACAAGTAGTTCAAACTAGGGCTACCTACTTGTGATAACCGTACTTACCAGCTCCCTCGAGCCTTTAAGTTAGGGTGCGGTATCGAGCCTGGTTTCAGGGTTTCGGGTACTTGCCCACATAGTGTCGAGACAAAAACCTATGTGCTGGGTTGTTGACTGCACTACTGGTAGACAGCGCAAGGACACGCCAATGGTTGCCGATGGCTTAGGTACGCAGCTCTGCACGTGCGCGCACACACGCACACACATCTGTAAATCCTCATATCACGCCACTTATCAGAATCGATTTCCCAGCAAAGTCCTTGATCTCATGGTGGAGATCCCTCACGGACCTCGACAGAACCATTCTACACGAAAAGCACAAGACAGGGTCTGTATTGTTACGGCCCGAATAGTAGGGAGCCCCCAACGCCCCCTCCCTTCCCCCCCCCCTCGACCAAAAGTTTTGGCTTGAATAGTCTGGTGTCCGTTACCCCCAGGGTTGGGTGGCTTTGATTCCTTGCATTTTGAAGGCTTTTTCCTCCAGCCTATACTCCTCTCCACAATCGTCCAAGCCTGAGGCCTGGTACTGCACAGCAGTACAGTAGTAGTACAGTAGTACAGTGATAGTATCGTAGTAGTACAGCAACAGTACCGTATGGTTAGGGTTTAGGGTTTAGGCTTCAGGGGGGCTTCGGTACCAGGGGAGCGTTTCGGGCTTCAGGACTAGGGCTTTAGGGCTAGGGTCGTGGGGTTCTACCTTTAAAGGATCATGGGACTTAGTAACTAGGGTCATAATTAGGGTAACTATACTTATAACCCCAATTAAGGTACTTATAACCTTACTTACTAAGTCCCATGATCCTCCAAGTAGGGTCGTGGGGGTCTTAAGATTGACCATCTGCAGATAGGAGCAAACCCACCAACAAAATCCCCCAGCCCCAAAAACAACTCATTAATTCGGCCGCCCATTTTTTGGTACCGGCTCGAATTAGCAAAAAAAAACATTATAGAGGCAACCTTTTTAAAGGGCCCTCACATTACCAGGAGAATTTCTTGCGCCAGCATACAGGTCGAAGAGGCTTTCGGGTGGAGGCTGGTCCAGTTTACTAGGTAGGGAGGTGTAGGTACCAAATTGAACTGCCCCAAACCTCTCCTAAACCCTAAACCCTAAATCCTAAACCCAAACCTCTTCCAAACGGCCCTTGAACCACCGCCAACTCAACAGTTTCGAGGACCAAGGCGCTCGTCGCCTTCGTCACTGGCAGGCATTAGCACATTGACCTCAAAGTCGCTCGGAAGCAGACACTGCGAGAAATTTGTTAGGGTTTAGGGGGGAAAGTTGTCTGAATCGCCGTTTAGGGGTTTAGGGTCTAGGGGAACATTTTTGAATCGCCACATTCGGAGCTTTACGAAACAATCAACGGTCATAGAACTACAACAGGGTCACCTTGACATGTGGCAGCATTAGCATATCCTGGTACGGACGCAGGAAACACAAGGAAACAGCTCAATGCAGGCAGACGCCGGTTCGCACCAGACGCACTCCAAATGCGCAGTTTCCAATAGCATTACAGCCGAGAAATTTACCAAACTAGGCTGAAGTTGAGGTGAGGAAGCGCTAAATGAGCAATGCCTAACATACACCCGAACCAATCGGGTACCTCATGCAACAAATTATCCTGAACGCTAAACTCTCTACCCTAGCCCTAAACCCTAAGGAGCCAAACCATAAACCCTAAATCCCCAAACCCTCAACCACAAACGCTAAGCCGTAAGTTCGTTCAGAGCTCTTCTGCCGGGTCCATCTCGATCGGGCACTGTGGAGCGCTCGAAAGAACTTATCCGGACTACTCTGGCCTTCAAGCGGTCTTGAAGTGAAGGTGCATGCTGTTGGGATATTGAGCTTACATTTCAGGAGCAGATTGTACAAAGCTTGCCAAGATTCGGAACCGACATTTTCAGATTTTGCGAACAGTTTTGAGGTTGTGGAGTTGAGGAACGCTTGTGACGGCTTGTGGTGGGGTGACAAGGAGCAATTCTGACATGCATAAACTCATTACCATTCGTCCTACTGTTGCTGTTCTGAACCATCTTCTCCTGGCCCAAGCATGCCAAACGGGTCCGGTCCCTAGTAGTGTTTCTACATGTGACCGGGAAGTAAGGGCGACAAAACTCGATAAAAGTCGCTTTTGGTGATAATGAGTGCTTCCTGCTTGCGTCGCTTGACTCGAAGGCCTGAAGTTCTTTAGGGTTCGATGGATTTCTGTGGGGCCGCTTCCCTTTAAACTTGAAGAACGCGGCTGCGATGGACAGGCAGTAGGCTGGAGTCTGGGTTCTAGGGGTGCAAGCTTTGGGGTCGCTTCATGTGGTAATGATGTTGGTACTACCAATAATGGAATACTTCATATGTACCATTAATAATGGCAGTGAAGAATATTGATAATATTCATATGGTTATTATTAGATTATACCGCCGAGCCAGGCCTAAGATGGGTGCAGGGTTTGGGACTTGGGTTTGAGCGTCCCAGGGTTTGTTTGGGAAGTAGGAGGCGATCCCAGGTTTGGGTAAATCAACGAACTCCTAAAAAAAGGGTTCCTTTGAAAGGCCTCTTTTTAAGGCGTCCATGTCAAAAGCGTCTTTGAGGGTTATTCAGTATCAGGGTTTAGTATCGGAAACTTAATCATAAGAATAGGGTTCTCGGGTATATTTATACTAGAACCATTATAAGGGACCCTGGGGAATAACTTTGGTAACTATTAATGCGTCTACATTAGCCATTCATTGCAAAGGCTTATGCCTGGAACTCGCAGTTTGCCGATCAAGGCAGAGGAAACAATGAAGCCTAAATTTAGTGAAGCTAAACCCTAACTTAGGCTTTTAGGGTTTAGGGTTTAGAGTTGTTTTTTGCAACCCCTTTTCCATAGAGTTTAAGGCAGCCCAAGACTTTCAGAGTTGCAGGTTGAATGTCGTGCCATCCTTCCATGTTGAAATAGGGCTTCCTAATCCTGACTGGAACGATAAAACCAACCTCATTGAACTAGAATGTGAACGTTTCTATTCGTGCGCAATATAATTTCTAGCAATGACCTCTTACGACCAGAATGTACTGATAGTAGCAACAATGCTACATCACATGATGTAGGTGGAGGGCATGATATTGCCATCTCTCTCCCTACTGTCTCTCTCTCTCTCTCCATACTACATATATATATATATGTATACATATACATACATACATATACATATGTACATATATACAGATATTAACATACATGTATTATGTTGCCTTGTATACAAGGTGTTGCAAATATACACGAGTGCACTGTCGCGTACATGTGCGTCTTGGCGTATCACCATTCACAGATGTGCATGCATTTGTGCGCAAAACGCAGGGGTACCGGAGTGCAGGAGTCCCAGAGACTCCAATATCCCTTAATTAAGGAATATACCAAATTAGGGATCCTACTATGACTTAAGTTATGTTCCTTATAATTAAAGGATATTGGAGTCTGTGGGGTGCATGACACGACATGACGCCGGCTGTCGAGCTGAAGGTTTGTGAGGCTTAGGTTTGCAAGGATCCGAATGTACAGACCTCAGTCGTGGGAGTAGGGTTTCGGGATATGTCATAATACAACCCCGCCAAGCCTGCCAAGAAACCTCAGGGACTGGCCAGGTAGCCGTATAATCCTACAGCAAAAATACGCTACA
Source organism: Symbiodinium sp. clade A Y106 (assembly GCA_003297005.1). NCBI lineage: Eukaryota > Dinophyceae > Suessiales > Symbiodiniaceae > Symbiodinium > Symbiodinium sp. clade A. Next base: position 109,914 of record BGNK01000956.1, on the reverse strand, counting down.
AAACATGCGCAGGGAACCCTTGGTTTTGGTGCTCGGTGGCAACAGTCCAGAGAGCAAAGGGGAGGCACCGCTTCGCGGGACCTGCCTGAACTCCAAACGCAAAGTGCTGAGATCTGGCTCTTCTTCTGAGGGATTTGTGTCTTTGGTATATTAAGACTTCTAGTATGACCCTAAACCCTGAAGCTTACAGGGTTGTGCTGACTTATATATCCCCAAACCCTGGAAACTTATGAGGTTTGGGAGCTGGCTCCGAAACCCCCGAATCACGTCCAGCTCTCGAGCGCACGCAGGCCAAAAGCTAGCTACTGCCAACCCAAACCCAAACCCCTAAACGGTTTAGAGTTTATAGGGTTTAAGGTAGTACTAAACCCTAAACCCGAAACCCTAAACCCTAAGTGCCGGGTATTGGGTTATCTTACGCGGCATCGCAGGCGGCTCACCTGTTCGGGCCGCCCTTGAAACCTCCGGAAGCTCATGCGAAGTCAGTCAGAGTAGACCACTTACTTAAGGGTTCCTATAAAAGATGCTATAAGGGTTCCATATTGGCTACTTTAAGGGTTCTACTTGGAGGTTCATGGGTAGTTATAATTAGTGTTGTAATTGGGGCTACAAGTAGGGTAATCATAGTTATAACCGACGAGGGGACTTGTAACAACACTTATAACTACCCATGAACCTCCAGGTAAGGGTCATGTAACAGGGAACCTGATATTCAAGCCCTTGACCAGGGGCTTGATTAATGTGGCATGTAGGGCGGTTGGAATGTTAAGCACACTATCTCGAAGGCAACGCATGCTTAGACTCCTACTGCGGCGAATTCTGCATGCATCCCCTTCGTGTCCTCCTGGGATTTATCCCTAAATCCTAAACCCCCAAAACCCTAAACCCTAAACCCCTAAAACCCCAAACCCCTAAACCCCCTAAACCCTAAGCTTAGGAACCCTATAGTGCCTTTAAAAAGGAACCCTAGAGACCCCCCTAACACCCAAAACCCATTCTCGCGGAAAGTGTTGTAAGCAGAAGTCGCTGCCAGTCACTACTCGTTGCAGGGGTTTAGGGTTTAGGGTTTTAGGGTTTTAGGGTTTATTGTTTAGGGCTTTAGGGTTGGGATAATCCCTAAAGCCACAATATAGGGGCCTCAATAACTAGAATAGGGTTCCTTTAAAGGCCTTCTTTAGCTCCCTTGTTTCCAGCAATCAGGACAAGCTGCACGCTTGCAAACGGGTTTGAACCATCTCTGGGCCCGGACTTCCTCCATCATCGCCGTGGCCAAGCGATGTAGCTACCCATTTCTTGCAGTACTGGCATACAACGATCCACCTGTATTGCCCTCCTGACTCGTAACGTTCGGTGCTCTGATTGGGAGGTTCCCAGCCAGCAGGCGGCTGAAAAGCAGGAGGCGCTGAGAATGGAGGAGGTGGTGGGCTATAGGGGTTACTATAAGGGATCTGTAAGGGTACCATAATATAGGGGCATAACCCTGCAACTCGGGGAGGCCGTACTGGCTTCTTGAGATCAACCTATAGTCTGCATTGTAGTTCCTATTTTAGGTTACCTTACGGGAGTTTCCGAAAATTAGGGGTGCCTCTTTTTGGGGTCCTTATAATAAGGATCCTACTATTTAGGGTACTATACTAGGGTCCCCTATTTTCGGGAAACCCACTATAGGAACCTCAATATAAACATGGTTAAACCCCAAAAGGAACTATATACAATGGAGACTACAGCCAAGCTTGGGAGCTCGTACCGAAAAAAAGTTTAGGGCTGAGGGTGTAGTGTTTTGTAGGGCTTGGGGAAGCAATCACCGAAGCCTTGACCAACTCTGCGAAACTTCTTTACTATAGTTATAATAGGGGTATACTGTACTACAATAATTAGGATAATGTATATTATGCTATAATGACAATATGGTATACTAGAAACCGAGCCGCCTGAAGTGAAGTGAGCCTCGCGCGCAAACCTGGCAGAATCTTGGACCGTGCTTCGGAAGCGAGGCACACTAAATGGAACACCCGAGCACCTTGTACCGGAATCGCTCGTTGCATCCGCTCTCAATCCAACATATCAGACGGTGGTCCGGCAAGTGCACAGCCCCCCATATAACCTTTAGGGCCCAAACATTTGTTTGTGCAAAGGGTTCCTGAATGTTCCTAGCCTCCTCCGATTGTTTAGGATGTCCTTGTATAATATGCCACTAAGATAGGAAAGTAGGCTCCTACTAACTGAAAATCCTGCAAGACATGCTGAAATGCGGCAGAACATGATGACCCAACAGGATCCTGTTTACACCAACTGCAGCAACATCGTGGAACCCCACAACCTTCAACCCAGCAGCCCACTCAAGCCCTGCCCTGCACCTCCCTACAACAGAAAATCGATTGTGCCCCATAAACCCTACACCCTGCCCATAGGCCCCATAGTAGTTCCTTTTTGGGGTTCATATTTAGAATCCTAGGGGGTAATCCCAAAATGGAACTACTATGGGGGCCTATGGGTAATGCCTACAAGTCCTAGGCCCTATAAACCGAAAACCCTAAGCCCAAAACACCCTAAGCCCTCATTACCAGCCGGAAAATCCCCATAAGTCCTATTGGCTACAAGCCCTCTATATACCCAGACACCCTAAACAGGGTCTAGGGCTTAGGGTTTAAACCCTATAAACCCAACAGACTCTAGGCCCGTACCAGCGGGAAAGCCGGAGCCTCGCTGAACGAAGGGGCGACGAGGGCGTGAAGGACCAGCCACCCGGGCGGTCATCCTCCTGGGGCGCTTAAAGGGGTCTAGGGTTTAGGGTTAAGAGTTTAAGGTCTTAAGGCCTTTTAGCAGGTTAATAGGGGTTGATACGGACGGGTTGATGCGGCTTATGGTTTTGATCTGGCTTCTAAGGGGGTCAAGAGGGGGTTTGTGAGGTTTAGAAGGCTTCTAGGGCGGGGCTTGTAGGGTTTATGGGGTGCATGTGGAGATTACAGCATATATAGGGAGCCATAGTCACACTAAGGGTTTCAGGGGTTAGGTAGGCCTTAGGGTTTCGGGTCTTAGGGTTTATCAGGCTTTGGCGCTTTCGGGTTTCGGTTTGGCGTAAAGTGACGTTTTGGAGTGCATCAAGGATTTAGGGTTCAGGATTCACGGTACATACAGTGCGAGGGTCGTCGAGGGGTTGAGCAAGTATTACAAGGTTCAGGGTCTAGGGGGGTCTATAGGGGGCCAAGGAATCTGTAGATGTTTTTTTTTCTGACTGTAGGTTTGCTGCCAATAGGGTTCTGGGGCTTTGCTTGTTGATGGCTTTCAGCCTCTTATGTCAACGGGTGTTATTTAGCAGTTTGCAGAATTGCTTGAAGGCTTGAGAAGCGAAGCGAAAGCTGAGCTATAGGGCAGGGGGGGGGGGTAAGGCCATTTGGCCCATAAACTCTCAACCCGAGCTTACGCCACAGTTAACTGATGATCAAAGGACGAGTACTTGGGACAGTTGGCTGGAGCATGAACTTGCTCCCCCAATAAGCCACAAAAACAAAAGCTTGAACTTTCCGATTCCTACTAAACTATACGAACCCAACAAGTTTGAAGGTTGGGCATTGGGGATCTAAGTGAAATCAGGTGTTGAAGAACAGCCAGTCCACTGAGATCCCTAACTACGAAGCCTCCCCCACGAACCCAGCGTCTGAAACTAGCACCCCCAAAGACTCCAATATCCCTTAATTAAGGAATATACCTTCAATTATCCCAGAGAGCCCAATAACCCTTAATTAAGCAATATACCTTTAAGGGGCTTCATATTGTGATTTACGGTATACTCCTTAATTAAGGGGTATTGGGCTCTCTGGGATAGTAGGATCCCTAATATGATGTAAGGTATCTTCCTTAATTAAGGGATATCGGAGTCTCTGGGTAGCATCCTGTGCCCTAAATCCTAAAGCTGCCGTTGGTCCTCGCGCATCCATGCTGGACGGTCGCCATTGATCTGCATGCGGAGAAAGCTCGGCTTCTTTGTATACCTTGGCATGGCTTGAAAACTTCTCTTCGGATTTGTCAACTGCTTCTTCATCTCAATCTGGTACTGCCTCTGCTGCTGCTACTGCTACTGTGGAAGTGGACACCATCATGGTTTCGAGGATGTGCACATTCACGTCCAATGCTCTCGAAGCAGTGAACCAGCCTAACTGCTTTGTCATTGCATTCCGGGGCCGAAATGCCGAGAAGATTGTCATCAGGACCATCAGCAGAATCATCCAGATTCTCATACACCGACATTAAGATACAGGTCATTTTAACCTGCATAACGACCATGCCCCACTATCATCATCGTCATGACGAGGTGTTCGCGTTCGAGAGCTGGAACCTTGATTCATGTCCCACAAACACCCAAACGCGAATCTGAGTAGTCCTAAAACCCTGAACCCCTCCTCAAACAAAAAACTCACTAGGACCTATTGACGTCTGAGCGCCAAACCTTGACCCGCTAGACTCACTCTGCAACCCTACAGTCACCTCTACAGCGACTCTACAGCCTATGGAACGACACCTATACTCCACGAGAACCACGTAGGCCGTCGACCTAGTCATAGCAACACAAGTGACACAGATGCCCCTTAAACCCTAAACCCTTAAACCCTTCATAGGTGTTACAGATGCCAAATCAACAAACTCCTTTGCCAAAGCTGCCCCAGACTTGCCGAGCTCCTTCCGGCGACAGGATAGTGGCGGAGCCTTAGGATGCTGGGCTCTCATACTGGGCAGTTTTTTTGTTTCTCTCTCTCTCTCTATAGATATATATATATATATTTATATTTTGGGTTCTTTTTTAATGAAAGTGCCACACTATTTGAGGGGAACCTAAAAGCTACCCTGATTAAGAGAACTACCCTAGCGTTGTCTCAAACAGATTGTTGGTGTGCTGTTTGAATGGGATTAAGGTTCGTCTAGGTTTTTACCTTTGCTTTGTTCTGGCGGGCTGCATCTTGAAAGGCTTAAAGTGTGTTCATCAGGAAGTTGCATGGGTAATTTACGGCTCGGAGTCCCTAACCACTGCTGCCCCTGACCCAGTTTCTTTGCAGTCGTAAACATGACGATCCTACAAACAGTCGCGACCCAAATAAGCAACAAATGTTACGACTGTAACCTTAAACCTTAAACTCTATAACACTGAGAATTAAGCCCCATAGTGCCTATAAGCCCTATAAACATCCATAAACCCCATAAGCCCTAAGCCTAAAAGCTGAGGAAATCTGTCAGGGCTGGGTGTGAGGCTCCTTCCGTGCCGACCCCGACAAGTCCTTGCAGGTCGTCGAGTTGGTTGACTTAGGTATTTCAGGAGTCAGCGTTGTAAAGGTGTGGGTTGCTTGATTCAGGATTTAGAGTTTCAGGTTTAAGGTTCAGGTATGTCAAGTTTAAGCTTTGGGGTGTTGCTTGTTTTTGAAGAAAACTCCGAGGGGGGGGGGGGGG
>BGNK01000956.1:53726-104349 GCA_003297005.1 Symbiodinium sp. clade A Y106 | reverse complement strand
CCCTGCCCCCCCAAGGTTATTACACTGTCGCAAGATACTTCCGCTTATGCGCCACTCTACGGCAAACCCTAAACCCTAAACCTTAAACCCTAAACCCCAAAGCCTCCACCTACAGCACCATGTGTATTGCAATCGGAGTGCTCGGGCTGCGGGATATAACACTTGCTGGTACTACTACGATTTAGGGCTTAGGGTACTACTGTCTGCTCCACCTACATCTGCACCCCTGTCTCTGTCTCTGTCTCTGTCTCTCTCTCTCGCCCTCTCTCTCTCTCTCTCTGTCTCTCTCTCTCTCTCTCGCTCCCGCTTTTGAATATTGCCTTCAGCAAGATTTAGGACCTGCAAACTGTACTGTCTAAGGTTGCGGGGCAGAAGGTCCTTTAGCTTCGAGCCCAGACTTCACTTCGGGGTCTGCGACTTGGGGCTTTAGGGCTCACGGTTTAGGGCCTTGCGGTAATACATGGGTAGTTGTCAAAAGCAAGGTCCCTTTTGGGGTACCCTAAATGGTAGGTGCCGTATCATAATAGGGACCCCCAAAAGGACCATAATTTTGACAACCACCCATATATGGGGTTTAAGGTTGATGTCGGGCAGTGCGTAAGATGGACTTCGCAGAAGAAAGCTTTGTGCGGTTGGTGACTTTTGCACTAAGTGCAACGATCGGGAGGTCGAACCCATCCCTTCCAACCGGTAACGTTGGTTCAAACTTATCCTGCATGAAGTTGCTAGTAACTGCTGGTACCCCGAGCAGCGTGCCCATTTTCAATACCCAGCTACTGCATGCAGCTTCAGGCTTCCTGGCACTACCGTGAAGCGAGTTGATGAATGCGCCGAATGCGCCCAAACCCGGATACCTCCTAACTTGACAACAGGACCGGTGAAGAGCAACTTTAAGCGTTAAACAAGGCCCGCGCGTGATCGTGCTGCTGCCACACCACTGTCTGCTTCCTGGCTCCCACCAGGCGAAGCGATGCAAAGACTGACATGCCCCCACGCTTAGGGTTTGGGGCTTAGCGTTCAGAGCTTCGCAAGTCCAACCCCCATGGAGCCTATCCTGGAGCAAGGTAGCAGAGGCCTAAATCCCAGTCAAAACTACAACCACCTACTAAGGCCTCCAAAAAGGACCAAACCCTGAATCCGAAACTACTGTTTAGTAAAACTCCTTCGTTGCGAGAGCCAAAGCTCTTCTAATTCCTGCTTACGGCGACACCAGATGCCACGAAGTACCTTAAACCCCCATAACCCACATGTTTCAGGACTTATATTATATAAGGAAATCATAGTTAAGGAAACCTGAAAAGGTAGGCTATATCCAGTCCAGGCAGAGTTTAAGAACATTACTGGGTCTTAGGGTTTCGAGTGGACAGGCGAGGATGTCAGGCATCCACGGGACTGCTTCAAACACAAGTGTCGGGCATCATGGCCTGGGAGCTTAAGACGCTAGGCTGTCATGTATGTGGTGGACATGTTCACCTACCAGGATGACACCGCGTTCGTGAACTCAAGCATCTTGTGACCGAACCTTCCGAAATCTGTTCACGGCCATTGCGATTCTAATTTTTGGCTCATCTATCCAGAACCCCGACATCTGGAATCCAAACCGCCAAGGCGTCAAATGCAGCTCAGCTTGGAATGCTGAGCACCATAGAGGAACCGGAGGCCACCAGTGGAGAGTCTGTGTAGAAGGACCCCAACACCCTAAGCGACCCCATCCCCTAAACTGATCTAAGCGATTCAAGCCCATGATGCACCTCAACCTGTCAGTATCATTCAGCTCTCGCTTGCGCATCGTCTGGCCTGGGGATGTTGCAAAGGAAATCGTGAATAAATCTGAGCTCGGGGGGTGTGGTGAGCCCTTCTTAGTTTCTGGCCTGAAGCCAGGGCTCTGAAGCCACGATTTAGGAGCCGGGTCTGGCACATGATCCTGTACTCCGGCATCTACAAATCAGCCGCAGCCATACTTCCCCTTTCGCTTTTGTTCCTAAACAGCACGGATGCCCGATTTAAGGCCAGACAAACATGATAGATCATTAGATCATTAGGCCTGAGCCTGGCTGAGGTGTCCACCCCCTTGCGCGGCGATGGCCATGGTAGCAAACCTTGCTTCAGCGAGGTCAACTTGGTCTTTTTCAGCATACATACCTCGTGAAGTAAGGAGTTTAAGGTTTCGGGTACAGCAAGGATAAGGGCCCTGGCTTCAGGGCTTCCAGCACTGTGGGCTTTTTGATTTTGCAGCAATTGAAACGCATGCAAGAGAAGCTTCAAAGCAGATCGCAAGCTCTACACCTTTGCCTGCCCAACACGACCCCCTTACAAGCTATGCAGGGATTGTGCTAGCTCTCTCCAGTTCAGGTGTTTTTCAAAAATGCCAGACCTGACAGGAAATCCCTACACCAACCTTCTGCGCCGAGATGCTGCATGGCAGCCTGGGATGTGGCCAACCTTCCAGCGACACCGATTCAGTGGCTCTTTTCGGCTCTTTATTCTTCCGGGTGTCGGTTCCGCGTGTGAGAAAGGCTTCTGTCTCAGCGTGTCTCCTTCGCCATTCTGACATCTTTGTTGCTGCTCTTGCTGTTGCCACCTTCTCCTGCTGCGGTGGCTACTGCCAGTCTTATGATTGTGCACATGTGAGATTGTTGTTGCTGTTGTCGCTGGTGCTGGTGCTGGTGCTGGTGGCCGCGGTAGAGGTGGCCGTGGCGGTGGTGAGGCTCAGTTCGGGTGTGGTGTTGAGTCTGCATGGTCTGGTACTTGTGGCAACTTGTGGTGCAGATGCTGACTACTTCATAGGCCTTGCCAGAGGGGAGCGTGGCTTTGCAATTTTCGGGACAGCACGAGAAGCAGAGATCCGCCAAAGGCATTGGCGCCATGAGTCCAGTTTACTTTAGAGGGTATGGCGGTGTCGTATTTTGCTTGAAGATTTCATTTAACACTTAGTGACCAGCAGAATCACCAAACTAGAGAGTCCATTCATAACTAAACTTTCCTTTGTGCCGAAGCTTCGATGCCACGAACAACCTACGGACTTCAAGCCACTCAAACACCGGCCCCAAATCAGTTCCAGAAACTCAAAACCAGCCATTAAGCCTATACTTTACCCTGAGCCCTGTAAGCCCCTAAACCCCCAACCCCCTAAAACCCCAAACCCTTAAAACCCTTAAAACCCTTAAAACCCCTAAAAACCCCTAAACCCTTAAAACCCTTAAAGCCCTCTAAACCTCTAAACCCCTAAACCCTTAACTCCCTATAAATCCCTAAACCCCCCTAAACCCTCCAAAAATCTAAGCCAGAAGCAGAGAACTCGAAACGTAGGGATCCCGGCTCTTCGTTGACCGTCCCGCTGGGAGCAGGATACACCTGGAGTTTAGCGTCTCTGAGGTTCAAGGTTTAGGGGTTCAGGGGGATCTGGGCACTACTTGGAGGCTCAGGGGACTGAGTGAGTCGGGTTATAAGTACCTTCGTCGAGGGTATGAGTAACTACAAGAGTTGAAGGTGCAAAACTTATGACACCCTTTACTAAGCCCACTTACGATTTAAATACAGTCACTTTTGCGCACTAGATGCTTGCAGGAGGCAACAGGTCAGAAATGAGCTTCAAATGTGCACGAGGGTGCTTCAATTCCATGCAGTTTGTCCTCCGACCGAATATGCCACAAGACATCTAATCGAAAAACTGGCTCAATCAAAGTGCGTCCAACCCTACATGCCAAGTAAGCCCGCTAAGCGGCCCTGATCCGTCAAGTAGCCGCTACTTCTGGTACAGTTCTGTTAGGTTTGGGCTTTGCAGTTCTCTCCAGTAGAAGCCTACTACCCGTCGCCTTCCTCCATCCCGGAGCCTAAAACCTCAAAGCCCGATTTTGAGAACCAAATCCCGAATCCTTGACCGTTAACCTTAAACCGCCAGCTCAAAGCTTCAAAATAAACCTTCTACATCCCCTTCTTGAACCCATGCAGGACACTTGCAGTAACCCATAAGAAGTAACCGCCAAAGCCCAGACCTTCAAGTCCACCCTAGACCATATGACCCTAAACCCCTAGCCCTAAACCTCATAGCCGTAAACCATATAAACCAAAAAACCTAACCCTTCAAGTAACGCTTTTTCCCCAGTCCGAGTCGCTCGTGGAGTGATTCCGCAACCCTGCCGCAGCTCTCGACTCCTGAACCAGCTTTGGATCTCAACCCTGAACCCTGAACTCCGTTAAACCCCCTAAACTCCCTAAACCCTAATCCCTGAACTTCATGATGGGAGCCATCATAATTCCTCAAAAGGGCTTTGCAGTCCATTGTACTATACATCGACCTTGAGCCCTAAACTTTATGGAAACGTAAACACCCCATTGCCCTGCATTTAATCTCTTGGGTCTGAGAGATGAGGGACATTACTGAACTCGATAACCAGCCGGCTAGTCAATTAATCAGTCGGCTGATGAGCTAGATGTTTATAGCTAAGGTGGTTACAAGGGGTTCAAGGAGCTTTTCATGGGGTCAAAAAGAATCCTCGGCCGTGCAGATACAGGACTTTGGAGGCATCAGTACGGAGCACGTGAGCCTTCGATGCTATCGAAAACTCTCTTCGCTTGCCTAAACATCGAAATACAGCCCACGAAGCCCTACACAAGAACTGGTACTGCAGATGGCTCTTTGCAGAAACGCTACGAAACTGTGTCTGCAGCCCTGGACCCTGCAAAGCCCCTTCATAACGCTTTTACAGTCGACCGAGGGACTCATATGAATCCCAGCAAACCGGCCTCTCTCCCTCCCAAGCCTAACCGGAAGCCTACAAATGGAATAAGTTGTGAAATCCTGACCAAAACTCGATTGAACAGCCCTTATAAGAAAACTTGTGCTATGATCTAAAGAAAACCCTTGCAAAACCACCAGCGAAGTATCGAAAACCCTTACACAAGCTTTATACCAAACCATACAGATCATTGGCTGACCCCCTTACAGAAAATCGTTCATAAATTTCATGAAATGAAGACTGACAGTGACTGACAGACTAACATAAGTGTGCACACACATCTCGCTCTCTCTCTCTCTCTCTCTCTCGTTCTCCCTCACGGTAAATACGGATAGATAGATCTGAAACCCTAAACCCTAAACCATATGGTTAGATACAGAGATTCCCACCTGAGGCTTTCTGCCTTGGACCAAGGTTTTCCGGTCCACTGCAGGGCCGGAGTCTCTCCTCGCGGCTTTGGTTACCAACCGTGGGTAACATAGGGGCCTTAATAATTAGAATTGGTTTCCTTTTAAAGGGGTCTATAAGGGCTACTATAAGGGCTATTGTAGGGAGTTAGTATAGGGGGCTTAGTAAGTAGAATAGGGTCTTTGGGGCCCATTGTACTATACATGGTAGTACTGGCAATTATTTGGGCCCCTATATATCAGATTAATTATGCCTACGATTACTACTAGTACTACTCTCATAGTGATAACCTAAAGCCCTATGCTAGTCAAGATTCGCAAGGACAACCTCTTAATCACTTATCACTAATGCGTACAGTCTGAAGATTAGTTTCTTTACCATGAATATTCCCATCCATGAGTGTCATCAACGAGGTTTAGGATACCCTAAACCCTAAACCCTAGAACCCTAGAACCCTAGAACCCTAAACCCTTCTGTGTGCGTGCGGTTGCTTTGGCTTTTGGGGTCTCGGGCTCCGGGGATCAAAACTCGTTTCGACTTGGGGGGCTCCCCAGAGAGCCCAATACCCCTAAGGGTTCCTTAAAGGGCTCCTTAAAAGGAGCTAAAGGGGTTCTATAAGGGAATTAAGGAATAGATACCTTAAATTATAAGGGGGCTTGGTATTATGATTTAAGGTATATTCCTTAATTAAGGGGTATTGGGCTCTTTGGGTCAGGGGCTTCAGGAGGCTTCGTTGAGGGGTTTAGGATGGTTTGGGGTTTAGGGTTTAGGGGGGTTCGGGTTTAGGGGGTTAGGGTTTAGGGGGTGAGGGTTTAGGGGGTTAGAAGGTTAGGGTTTAGGGGGTTAGGGATTAGAATTTTGGGGGGTTAGGGTTTAGGGTTTAGGGTGTGAGGGACTTGAAAGCTTGTGCTTTGGGATATAAGGGGTTTGGGTGCAAAGTCTCGGGCTTGAGATTCTTGAGGGAGTCAAGGCTTTTTCGCTTCCACTGTAGGATGCAATGATGTCTGAAGTGTAGCTCCTCGTGCATATGATGGACCAACACTCCATACCTCAACAGTCTCTGCTCTTCGGTGTCAACCCCAGACTAGATAGGGATCGAATATGAACCACAAAACAGTCTAAGGTTCTCCAAACCTAAAAGCAAGACCTCCAGCTGCCTCAAACTGTTGACTCACCGCTCCTTCACTCCTCACTCCTCACCCGACTGATACCACATAGTCACATATGCCTGCGATTCTTTTGTGCCTAGGCCCTCCCAGTAAACCTTTCTCGCAGCCGACCCCGAGGTTCACATCCCGCAGCGTCCTGCTGGCGATCTCGAATCTGCCAGTCGTTGATACTCCGTCCTGTTGCTTGCATTCTCTCAGAAACAGCTCTAAAGAGTCTTAGACTTAGACGATGTTGCAGGGGTTCTTACAGACTCACGGAGGGCTCCTACAGGTTTAGGGACGTCGAAGCCGTCGGGCTGGGACCTGAGAGCCTGACCCTAAGGGTCCAAGCAGTCCTTATTTACGGCTCTTGATACCTATTCCTATAAAACGGACCCTAAACCCTAAACCCTAAACCCAAAAGGCACTGACGGTCCTATAAAACGGAGTACTTGGACCCTAAAGCCTTATTGCGTGACAGGGCCAGGGTTGGGGGGTATTGGACTTCTGAACTAGGATGGAAGGGCGGACTAGGCGGTTTCAGAACAGCCTAGCACTTAATTACATCGAGTGCATTGGAATAACTATGTTGGCGGGGAGATTGGCATTTATTTGGGCTTCTGCATGAACCTTTAACTATCTTGAACTGTTCTATCAACTGCCAAGATCTTGTAAACAAAAGACAACTGACAAGCAAAGCTCGCATCAATCTTCAGCTGTGCAAGTCTGGAGCCCTATGCTGGGCATTGTGCACGACAAGTAAAACCCATGATGCACAGGCACAGGTTTGAAGGCTGAGACAAGGACACATAGCTCAGGCGTACTTCGCTGAAACCTCTAAACAACTAGGTTCTCACTCACTCCACTATGTTCTGGAGCAGCGGCTGGGTTGGGCTTAACATTAACAGCCCTCCTTCTCCATTTACATGTACATGTACATATGTGTATGTGTGTACACAGATATACATATTATGTATATTATATATTATATATATAATATATATTATATATATTATATATATAATATATATAATATATATTATATATATTATATATATAATATATATAATATATATTATATATATAATATTATGTATATTATATATATAATATTATATTATACATACGTGTACATTCTTTGTCCACATCTGCCTGGCTATCTATATCTATCCATCTATCGATCTACCGATCTAACAATCGTCTATCTGCTTAACTTTCTGTCCATCTATCTGCCCAGCAATCGGTCGGATCATACATACGTACATACTTACATACATACATAGTGCAAGATGCATAGTCTGGATGTTGAACCCTGGATCCCTCTGAGGAATGCAGAAGACCCCAACAAAGGATCATGACATCTGCACGTCTGGGCCCTTGGCCGCGTCGAGTGCACGGCCCGATCGTTAAAATGATCGCCGTACATTTTCCTGGGAAGCTCGGTCTTCAAGGGGTTTGGTTTAGGGTTTAGGGTTTAGGGTTCGCAGGGTTTCAGTTAGGGGTTTCAGATCGGTGCAATCGGGGAAGGGTTTCACTTAGAGGGGCCTGGTAGTGGTGTTCTTGCTTTGTTACGGGTTCTTGTGGAACTTCTTAGACATAGCATCCCATTGCTGAATCGGTGTTTTTATGGTAAGGGAAATACTTCTTGGCGGTTCTTGGATGTTTGGAACTGTACTGTCGCAATACTAAACTTAGTTGGCCCTTTGAAGCCTTGTAAAGTGCCAGGAAGTCTTAATTAAGATTAAGATTTCTTCTTAGTCCACCTGTAATAGCACATGATACACCCCACAACCCGGATCCAGCTATGCAAGCCCCTGGTTAGATCGTCCAGAATCAGAAGTCGCATTCCAGGCAGATAGCTGACGTTGTCACCCGGCCACCCGTTTCCCCAAGACATAGCTATCGTCTGCATGTAGGTCATGTGGTAGAGCATTACGAAAATCAGCTCACGCGCCCCTGAGGCAAAATTTCGTCCACCCGCATGGGAGGTGCTAAAATACGGTATGACAAGGTAAGGCTGGCTGCCAAACTTAAAACTCATCACTTGAAACCAAAAACCCTTTCCACTGCCCTAAGCAACGAGATAGTCCCACTCTAGTGGGCACCCGCCTTCTGATTGATTATTGCTACAGAAACTGGCAATCGTTGTGACATGCTGTGAAATTCGAGCAACTAAAGAATTAAACCGCAAAAGGCCTCAGTCTGAAAGCGACAAAGGTTCTGTCAGGCTTGACGCCGCAGATCCTAATCGATCGGATGAACTCGAAGGGTTTTTAATGTTCGACTAGATCGCAGGAACCTCCCTGGCATGCATACATACCTATACACGAACACACACACATGCAGAAGTACGCACATACATACGTACAGACAGACAGACAAACACAGACAGTGTGCGCCAAGCCACTGTGCAGAAATTCCGGATGGCCCGGCGATGTTGCAGCACAAGCGGCCCCAGCAAATACCACACTATCTACTCTTCGCTTGGTTTGTGCAGTTGAAAGCTCTAAAAATGCTGTATCCTTTCTTCCGTAAGATTATCGCTTGCTGTCACGAGCCTAAACCCAAAACCACTGCACTCTAAACCCTGTTTATAAACCCTAAGTGTGATACACTGACCTTATTTCAGACTCTGCACTGGGCTAGTGCATGATTCCCAAGCATGCAACCACCGACAGGCGCCTCACCTGAAGTAAGTTGTTGTAACACCGTCTCCTCACCAGGAACCTAGTCCCTAAAGCTTGCTCGGAAGACCTGGTGTAGAGGGGCCCTGCAAGCCAGAAGCGCAAAACATGGGCACGTCTCGAGACTTCGCATCTTCAGGGCTTCACGTTTACGGGTTTAACCCTAATTAGGCTGTAGGGTTTCTTGTGCTTGTCATATCAAGGGTTTAAAAAAAAACTATTTTTACGGTTTTGGAGACACTGACTGAGCTGAGGCCAATGAAGCTCGAAGCGGCAAGTTCAGGAGCCCCGGAGAACTGCTAAAGGCATCGCAAAGAGTAATATGCAGGTTCAACAAACGATGTCCTGAGCGGTTTAGGGTTTAGGGTTTAGGATATCTCCCTGAGTCTTACTTCTGCGGGAGTGGATAAACTGCTCCCTGGTTCTTGGTAGGGAATTGGGGAGTGGGTTATAAGGACTACTAGAAAGGACTATCATAGGGATCCATTCCCCCATTCCCTACGAAGAACCTGGGAGACTGTGCTTGGAAAGCTGCGTCTTCAGGCTTCCGGTCCTATCTTTGCAAGACGTTTTCGGGCCAGGCTGCCCGGCTCTTCTTCGTAGTTGCTGAGTTCATAAGCCCCCAAAAGTGTACACTTTTAGTTTTATAGTGGGTGATATTATCCCAAAAAGTGTAAAGTGTATCCACTCAGCTACTAAGTCTTCAAGCTCGCCGTCTCGAGGCCTAGAAATGCAGCTCCATGAGTCACGGATCCGCTGGCAGAGCGCCATGTTGCAACAAACCGGGTTCGAGTGTGGAGATTGTGCGTGCGCATGGTCCCGCACAAGTTGTCAAAAGTACACCGCATTGCCCCCTCACGCAAGATTTCCGATCAAAGCGGACCAGCATCGTAAGAACTGCATACGACATATGACACTTCAGCCGACTTGGGTCGCCTTTTTTTCAACCGAGCCCGATCGTTCAGGTCGCCCGCGAAAACCGGAGCACTGCGCATTCTCGGTGAAGGGCCAGGACCTGAAAGCAGTCTCAGCCCCGGCTATATCCCCGGCGACTCTTAACCCTTTACTCTATACTATGAACCCTAAACCCGTTACTCTATACTATGAACTCTAAACCCCTTACTCTATACTATGAACCCTAAACCCCTTACTCTATACTATGAACCCTACACCCGTTACCCTATACTATACAAAAAGAACCCATGAAGGCACTACTGGAAGTTTCGGGCTCAAGGTTCGGATGAAAGACGACCGGCCTCGATTCCTTTTTAGGGTTTAGGAGTTTAGGGTTTGGGGGTTTAGGGTTCCTTGTTCATCCATGTCATCACCATGAACTTACATTTGGCAAACTTTTTCAGATCCACGTGTCTCTTTCCAGTACGTTCTTCATCGCTTCAAGCGGCCGTGGCTGGGGACGGTAGGAACATCAGCGATGCTAGTGCCAAGAAGACGAAGACAAAATCCGGAATCTCTTCAACCCTGAAGACGAAAAGCCTGAGACCTGTCTGCCCAACTTGACCGGATTAATAAATTGCTTAATACTTTCAGATTCGCATTATAACCAAATGGTGCTTCGACTTCAGATCCGGCGACCAACATCAACGCCTAAAAACCTTCTATCGGGTGGCTCTTGGAGAATTTTTTCCTCAGTGTAAACCCCAGCGCTCTAACTAACCAGCAAAGTTGAACCCTTTGAAACCCCCAGTCAAGAACCGAAGAACCCTGCTACCTTGAGGCTCCTATCACCCCGAACCCCCTAAGTCCCGGAGCGCCTGCGGCTTCTGCACCCTTTTTGGAACACTGATAAACATACTAGTGTTTTCTTCCTTGAGCTGGAATATGCAAAACAGTATTCCTAAGAACTTTTCAACAACCGAGAAATTCATAATTCCTAAGAGCGCTAAAGTCGGAGCCTCGTAGCAAGGCATTTGAAGGAAAGGCCCTGCCGCCCAGGAAGCTTTGCCGGGCTGGCAGCCTCGGCGGTGGCGGTGTAGGTTCTGGGGGGTTTCTTTAGTGTAGGTTTTAGGGGTTCAGGGCGTGTGGTGGTTTAGGGTTTAGGGATTGTGGGACCATTGTCGTTAAGATGTATTGTTTCAGAGTTCAGGGTTGGGGTTTAGGGTTTCGGGGTTTTTAGTTTGGGGTTTCGATTTAGATTGTTTAGGCTTGGGGCGATTAAGGCTTACATCTTCAAGATGTATTGCGGCCTCAGGGCATTAGATACCTAGATATGGGCTTCAAGCACAGGGCTTCTTGAGGTCTAGACCAAAACCTTCAAGACTCAAGCCAAGCTTTCATCTCGAGATTCTAGAAGCTCGAAGCCACCTCAACGATAATGGCGACTTTTGAGCCAAAAATCTCCGAACTGCAGCCGGAACCACATGTCTTCGACTCTCGACCCCAAGTTTAGGCTTCAACCTCACAGCCTAGTTCGTGAGTTCCAGCTACTTGCAGCAACGGATGTGATTCTCAGAGGGCCGGACCCATCACAACATGCGCCGAGTCTTTCAGCACCTCGGCTGCGATCAAGACATGGGGGTTTCCGAAAATAGGGGACCCCTAAATAGTAGGATCCTTATTATAAGGACCCCCAAATAAGGTGCCCCCCTATTTTCGGAAACTCCCACATCAAGAGAGTCCCTGAACTTGCCGTGCCCTCGGCGTTCACTCTCTCAACTGAAATCCCCATCACTGCTCCGAAACCGCCAAGCCAAGATTGAACACAGCTTGGTGGTCTCGCGCAACTCACATGGCACATGCTTGCTGAAGGCCACGTCACGCATACTTTTGGGAACAGCTCCGACTCTTGAACCACAGCCCTGTCCGAAACCCTAAACCCCATAAACCCTATATTAAACTCTGTATTAAACATTTTAACAAACGCTATGAGCCCTATAAGCCCTATAAACCCTATATAGCCCGCTAAACCCTATATAGCCCTATAAACCCTATATATAGCCCTCATATTGTGCACAAGAGCCTCATGCCCAGCAAGTTCGCCTTGAGGAGCTTTCAAGTCAACTCGCGACACAAACATACCAAACGCGGCCGGGGTTTAGGCTTAGGGGTTTAGGGTTTAGGGTTTAGAGTCTCGAGTTTATTATAGGGTTTAGGTTTAGGGGTTTAGAGTTTAGGGTTTAGAGTCTCGAGTTTATTATAGGGTTTAGGCTTAGGGGTTTAGGGGTTTAGGGTTTAGAGTCTAGAGTTTATTATAGGGTTTAGGTTTAGGGGTTTAGGGTTCACAGTCTAGAGTTTATTATAGGGTTTAGGGGTTTGGGGCTTCGGGCTTAATGAAGGGATTTACCATACCCAAACCCTAAACCCCTCCGAGGCCACCACGCCATCTTTGGAGAGAGCTACAGCAAGCTCCTCATAGGCACGCAGCCCATCCTGGCTGGCGCTGCAAAAGGCTAGGGCTTAGAGTTTAAGAGTTCAGGGCTTATGGTTTTCAGGGCTTGTTACTATAAGGGTTCTATAATGGTTACTAGAAGGGTTCTTTACGGGTTTGGAGTATAGGGTGAGGGTTTAGTGTTTAGGGTATGAGGTTTCCTTTTAGGGTGTATAGACTTTCGTGACCTCTTGGGCGCTGAGAAAGTTTTAAACATCGTGGTTTGTACATTCTGGGATGGCAGTCTAAGGCTCTACGACAGCTTATCGCAATGACAGTGTTCCTGGTCTATAGCAGGTTCGGACTTCCTCAACGTTACTGCACGATGCTCATGCTCGATCCTCACTTAATTTGTTACACTTCGTTGCCGTCCCAGAATGAAGGATGCAGGGTTGCCGGGTCGAGATGCTTCAGCCTGCGGAACGATGAGCTCGAAAATGACTTTGGGGTACCGGGAAGTGAGACCCTGTGGCTTCAAAGAATCGGGAATTTGGGGCATAGTTGGGCACCACTGGGATGAAGGCGTAAGGTTTGGGGCTTACGGGTTTAGGGACCTGCCTCACCAGCTGCGAAAGCTGCAGTGGATTGACTGGAGATTTCCCGTGCCTGGCCACAAGGCTGTTCTGCGTCACAGGTTTAGTGGATTCTATCAAGCGCCTTCTGGTAGGTTTATAGGCTGTATACACGACTCTCTGTGGATCATTGCGTACATCACCGGGTCTAGATAGCGGATAAAGAATGCAAAGCCGCAAGGGACTTACGTCCTGGCAGGTCCTATCGACAAGTTTGTTTTCCTGGAGGGTGTAAAGAGGGATAGTCGAGGTCAGTGCTCAATGTTGCACTTCTCAAATCCTATAAACCCTAAACCCTAACACCCTAAACCCTAAACCCTAACACCCTAAACCCTAAACCCCTAACCCTATAAACCCTCAATCCCCAACCCCAAAACCCTACTCACTTCCTGCTCCTAGAGTTCGAGTTGCATAGGCTCTGAAGGTCGCCTCGTCTTCTGTTTTTGGGGCAGCAAAGTTTCGGGGAGTTTAGCGTTAAGGGTTTCAGGGTTCAGGGTTTAGGGTTTAGGGTGCAAAGTTTCGCGGGGTTTCAGGGAAGGTGAAGCGTTATTCTTGTGGGCATTTTGGCTTAAACTTCGAGATTCAACCCCAGCTTCGGGATTGTATCGGGTTGTGCACACCTTTCGAAACCATCAGGGTTGCAAAACCGAGGGTAAGAAGGTGTTGAGGTACGTAAGCTGTCAAAGTGTAGGTGATGACATTTGTGCAATGTGACTCTACGACGAAACTCGAATTCGACAATATTTTGCTGATAGCCTTTTGGCCCCTCCAAATAGAAACACTTGCCCCCCAGTCCGAAACTCCGCAGATCAAGCGTGCGAAAGCCGCAAAGCCCACGTGCTTCATGAGCTTTGCCGGGAGATACCTCAGGATGTCTGCAGTAGTGAGCGTAGTAACTGTGAGTGGCTTCGCATCTTCAAACTTTCCCGATACGGCTTACAGCGTTAGGATTTCGGCTCTGCCGTTTGCAGGGTTGGCAAAAAGCCCAAATGTCTGCGAGCGTGGCACGTGTCTCACCCTCCAAAATCGGTCCAATCCCCACTATCCCGACGAAAGCTCTGAAGCCGAATCGCTCAACCGCTTGGCCCCACGCGGTGGGTTGGAGACGGCTATGTCAAAAGGGGCGATGCCTGAAGGTTCGAAGGCTACTTGGGGTCTTTACGGTAAAGGTCCTGCTGCTTTGGGTCTTGTCCAGGGTTTAAGGTTCAGGGCTTTTAGGGTTTAAGGAAGGTTTAGGTGCTTCATGTCAGGTTCATGCACACGGTGCCTTCATCTGGCATCGCAGCAATGTCGACAAATTTGCGATGCTGAACCTGAGCGTAGGGCATCAGGTTCAAGTCACCACAGGAATCTTTTCGTCCAGATCCAAAGCCCTCCGGCCCTGAAATCCTGCAGAGCTTAATTAACCGTAAGGCCCTCGAAACCACAACCCTCAACCCCTAAAGCTGGGCCCACAATCCTGCACCCCTACTGCTCAAAGGAAACTTTCCCCAACCTACAGTTCTGTGACCTGCAACCAGCTGGAACTCGGCTGCAACGGCAAGAAAAATTGCCCAAGCTTGCAACCGCCCTGCCACAAGCTTGGAATTGGGGCTTCGGCTTCAGAGACGAAGGTTATTCGAGATTTACCGCATGATCTGTTGTAGGGTCTTGAAGGCCACGGTATGATTCTGGATGAAAGCTGAAAACAGCTTCCAAAAGCCTGCACAGCAACTCTCCACGCGAAGCTCTGGATCCAGTACCGCGAACCTTGAACCCTTAACCCTGAGCCCTGAATCGGCAACCTAAATCCATAGCCAGCGACATCAACAACAATATCATTATGATCGTCGTCATCACCATCAACAACAACAGTACAACAACAACAACAAGGTACAACAACAACATCTCTCAGCACGTTCAATGTCATCGCCATCACCCGGGAAGGTGCTCCTGAGAAAAAACTGAAACGATCCTGAAGTTCGCTCGGAGGCACATCGCAGCGTGCAGCGAGGGAGAGCGCCTTCGCGTTATGGGCCGCTGCTTTCACGGCCTGCCGGCGGGTTTTCAAAGTGTAGCTTCTTCTCTTGCGGAGAGTAACCAGAAGGAAGCGGCGCACAATCCCGCAGGGTTTAGGATGGCAGCCTTCTCATCCGCATCGATGGCGATTCCAGTCGCAGCACCGAATCGACTGCAACAGGGACTCTCTCATGCTTGGAGGAGGATGGATATCAGTCCAAAACTTATCAAAACAAATCCTTTGCAAAAGCTATAATGTTCACTGTATCCGGCACTAGCAGTAGTCACTAAGCAGTTTGCAGCTTTCGATCCAAGCAACTCGATCAGCGAACACCGTTTACTGTGGCAAGCAAGCTTCAAAAACCACCCTCAGTCCACACTCCGCGCGCATAGTAGTAGTACTAGACTTTAATTACCCTGACATGATATATTGTAATATACCAAGATATACCGTATATATGATACTATGAATTTCTAGACAATATAGGTGATAAATGGCTGTGTCGTTAGCTATTGCCGTTCTGGAGTGCGCGCGCGCGCATGCTGGACGAGTCAGAAAAGCTGGCGGAAGTGGACATCTTTGTATCTGAACCTCCAAATTCACCTAAGTCAAAAGATCCGAAACGAAACCAACCGAGAACCTCAGATCAGTGAGAACGGAGAGCTCCAAAGACGAGCCTGGGATAATGCTGCAAACCCTCGAATGCCGCCGTCCGTCAGCCCTAGATACAATGAGTGCTACAGGTTTAGGGTTTATAGGGCTTAGAGAATCCTAATCCTAGATACAACGAGTGCTACAGGTGATACAGCAACGCTAGGCGAAGAAACAATCAATCCCAGTATGTGTCCCAATGTTTGGATGCCTCAGCAGCGCAAGCAGGATGCAGCCACTCCCTGCAACGAGACTGGATCATCGGACGAGGTCTAGATTGGGATTCCGGGGAAGAGGGCGCGCCATGTGCGTTTGACTTTTGGTCTCCATTGTAGTTCATTTTATGGTTTAAAAATATTTATACTGAGGATCCCATAAGGTAATCCAAAAAAGGAACTACTATGGAGACTATAGTTATAGGTAGAGTGTTGTGTTTTGCTGACTGTACGACCACACGGAGGTTGTTAGAGCCTGAAGCCAAAGTGGTCCAGAAAAGACTAATGCAGGAGCCTTAATAATTAGAGAAGGGTTTTGGGGCCACTCATACTATACTTATACTTAAGGAACCCCAAACATGGTTTTAGTAATTATGTAGTCCCCTACAGTGTTGCTGGAGAGACAAACGCGTTTCTCCGGCATGCAGTGAATGTATTTGCAACTCTGAGAGATGGTCGAGGATGTACTGGGATTTGGAAACATGCGCACGTAGAGCACACCGGCCAGATTCTTGGTTCATCGGCATGTAGTTCATAGGACCCATTCCTGCTATGAGGACCTCCCTGGCAGCCTCTAGCCATACCCGTTTTAAGTGACGTCTTCTGGGTTCCTCGCCCCACACCTGGGGAACCACAACAAGCGACGACGACGCGTAGAAGTCCAAGGCCCAATTCCCTGTGGGTCCATGTACCCAAATAGTATATACTTTGGCCCCAAAGTAGTCCTCATATAGCCACTTTATCTTGGATACATACCCTAAACCCTAAACCTTAGGGATTCCCAAGGGCTTGCCTGTGCCGCAGTCCAATACTTGGAAAGCACCGGAGCTCACATCAGCAGCCGCCTGGGCATGGGCTGAGTTCGCATGGAACGGCCGGAAAGAGCACAGTTTATAGCACAACAACCACGACCCTCCTTGTACCCTGAAATTAGGGTGTATAGTCCCAAATTACGGGTATCTAGGGTCCAATAGAGGGTAGATGGAGGGTCTGGGAACATTGGCTATCTGCCAATGTCACGAGAATGCTATCTTCATGCGGGTCTTAGGGTTCTTTTCAATTGGCGGCTTCATCCCTGCATCTTAAGCTTAATTAGCCATTTCTTGGCTGCGCCTTGCTCTACTTCAGGGTTCCACCCTAAACCCTAAACCCTAAACCGCTAAACCCTAAACCGCTAAACCCTCAACTGCTAAACCCTAAACCCTAAACCCCAGTATACATGACGCAAGCTTCAGTAGGTTTGGCACACACCTCGAGACCCGACACCTGTTCAGGACCCAGGATTCCCGTTTAGGGTTCAGGGTTTACCTGAAGGCTCCATAGTTATCATAGTGGTTCCTTTTTGGGGTTCATATTTAGAATCTTATGAGGTAATCTGAAAAAGGAACTACTATGGGGCCTCTGGGTAGGGACGAGTGCCCATGGATTGTTGCACACTTCGGAAGTGCGACCCAAATTCAATGCTAAAGACATGCCAAGACGACACGATCCCGAACCAAGAGTACCCTAAACCCTAAACCGTTGAGTTAGACCACCACCGCAGGCCTCGACAATGGGCAGCGCCGAGCGCCGGGGCACGAACACCCCTCTCCGGAGTTGGGGGCGTGTTGTGGAATATGATAGGAACATGTGCACGCATGGGGGTTTCCGAAACTAGGGGACCCTCATATAGTACCCTAAATAGCAGGATCCTTATTATAAGGACCCCGAAGCGAGGTACCCCTAATTTTCGGAAACTCCCACATCTGTACAGGGGCTACAGCAATGGGCAATAAACAAAGACATGTCGACATGTGATGACGAAGAAGACGACCGGCTTCAGGGGCGCTTGCGGTGTTCTATTGGAAGATTGAAGAGTCTGCCTAGAAAAAGAAAACATATCAATGTATATTTTTTCTTTGTGGGGGCGGGGGGGGGGGTACTCTACATTAGGGTCCCTTGAAAAGTCCGCAAACCAGTACGGCACCCCCAAACAAGGACTCTAATTTAGAGAACTACCCAAAGGATGGCCAAAGTCTGCAAGGGTGCCGGCTTCCAGACTTCAGACTGAAGAAGTCGCGACCCCGGGGGCTAAGCACGTCAGAGGCGCGGCGAAGTACGATGTCCTTTAACGTCAAAAGTTAAGGGACTATATACTATACTATAGTGTACTAAAATATGCCATACCACTTGCTTGGCGTCTAGCCCATGCTCCCTTCAAAACTCAAAGAGGAGAGTTGAGCAATTCTCGGTCTTCTCTGGGACCAAGTAAACAAATTTGGGGGAAGCCTTCGGACGCAAGGGGGGTTTAGGGTGTAGGGTTGGGTTTAGGGTTGAGGGTTTAAGGACAGCTTGAAGGGAAGTCTCTAGAGAGCAGTCCAAGAAAAAGCCAGTCACGTGACACAGATTTTCTCGCAAGCACGAGGTCCTCCCGCTCCCACCCTTCAAAGCGAAAAGCCCAAATCTGCGGTCACTTTAAAGCTTAAGGTTCCTGGAACCTCGAACATGCAAAGAATGCAGCAATGCCCACCTGGAGGAACACGCAGTGTAAGGCCATCAAAGGTCGCCTTCAGGCACGGCAGAAATCGCGAAATGCTGAGCTCCGATCTTTTGACAAGGCGTCTGCTGCTTGTTGCCACTGTCCGTATCTCTCGGACATCAGTAACAATCATCATCATCATCATCATGATCGTCACAATTATCATCATAAGCATCATGGTAATGATAATTGTTACAACCGTTGTTGATGATAATTTTTGTTTTACATAGGAGCAGAAACGCGGGATCAGAGGTCCAATGGTGCTGAGTTTTGAGCTTGGCTCTCCCAGAGACTCCAATATCCCTTAATTAAGGAATATGCCTTAAATCATAGTAGGATCCCCCATATGATTTAAGGTATATTCCTTGTTTAAGGGATATTAGAATCCCTTTATAAACCCTAAACCCTAGAGATTCCTTAGATCCCTTTAAGGAACCCTAGGTATTCCTTACTTAAGGGATCCGAGGAGTCTCTGGGTATCGCAAGACCACAACCTGATGTCCGACTTGGCACGAAGATTGTAAGACTGTAAGACCCTTCAACGATGCAAACTCTAAACACCCTTAAAACTTTTAGGGTTTAGGGTTTCCTTAAAACCAAAAACCTTATAATCCCCCACACACACACCCCTATGACATATGCTGGCCAGTCCTTACAATCGGAACCCTGCTGGCAAAGCTCGGTCTGGTGCTATTTCATAGGATCCGCTTCAACAAAATCTACCTATAGTATCCATTGTAGTTCCTTTTTGGTTTAGCCATAATAAGGATCCTATAAGGTACCCCAAAAAGGAACTACAATGGAGACTATAGGTAGTTCCTGAGCCCTAAGGCCCGACAAAACCCTACCCTGAAACCCGAAACCCCAAGCCTAACACCCCAAACTTGAACCAATGCTTAGACCCTGAACCCTAAACCTAAACACTAACCCTAACAAAACCTAGAAAAACTCATACAAAAACCCAACCCCATCTCTTAAAAACCTCTTCCCCGCACCAAAGCGGATGGAGCCTCTTCGGAGCAATGCTCGGTGCGCCCGGACCAGGTGGCTGCCTTGGCTTCTGGGCTCAAGGCTCATTGAAGGTCGGGTTTAAGGTTTAGGGTTTTTTTTGTTTTGGACTCCTTTTTGCGTCTGCCCCTAGGTTTTAGAGTTGAGGGTTTAGGGTTTGGGGTATAACCCAGAGGGTCCAAAGTACCTGTATAGCTACATTCTATCTAGGACCTTTGAGTAACTATCAGGGCTACTGAAACTGTTGGGTTTGGGGGTTTTGGCTTTGGGGTGTTGGGGGTTTAGGCTTCAAACTTCTTAGGGCTTTGATTTAAAGGGTTTGGGCTAATGACGTTGCCTTCTCTAGCCGCTCTAGCCCTTGTTGAGTTGGAGTGGAACAAGCCTCCAGAAAATGCTATATAGGAACCCTATTGGGGTCGTTTGAAACTCTAGCAATATGGGGCCTATAAGGATGTAGGTTCGTCAGACCTCTAGATTATGCTTACGTGCTTTACGGAAAGAAGCTTCCCTGAAGACGCAATTGTTTTTTGGCATAGACGATCTGCTGGTATGTTATGACCACTACTACGGCTGATAGACAGGACCCCAGCAAAGACCATCTGCCGTACGACCTCGTAGTTGTAAAAGACGAAAAGCCTCGTGGACCCCGAATACACGTGATAACACGAATTTGGAAGAACTCCGTTGCTGACCCTTTCTATCACCCCTAGCAAAGACGTAGCAACCCTATAAAACTGCAGACGCTCGACACTACACACAAGCACAGCCTTATATCCATAGCCCCTGTAAGTGATCCCTAAGCTTAAGCCCTACCTTACCCTAAAAGACCTCCCCTTTTGATGGCTTCTGTTAAGATTTCTTTATATAGGTCCTTAAAGAGGTAAGTTCTTTAGGGTCCAAGTAGATGTTGAAATCTTCGAGGATCACCGTACTGCGGCGCCCGAGATGCGCCCCCGCGACGCTGAAGTGCGGTGCTGTCTGCATCCAGCAGCCGGTCGAAGGAGGCTGGCCTCAGGTGAGGCTCTCGTTTGTAGGGTAGGGCTTAGGACTTGCGGCAAACCTACTTCGTCGGAATCTGTCAAGGCAACATTTCACTGTCCATGTGCAGTCTCGGCGATATGTAGCTATCGTGACAACCGAGGCAATACACCATGAATTTGTATATACATGTCCATCCATCCATGCATCCATGCATAAATTCATGCACTTGGGCCTACAATGTTAAGAAGCATACAGGCCTACACCCATCCATCCATCCATCCATCCATCCCATCCCATCCAATCCAATCCAGTCCAATCCAATCGAATCCATCCATCCATCCATCCATCCATCCATCCATCCATCCATCCATCCATGCACACAGACAGACTGACAGACAGACGGACAGACAGACGGACAGACAGACAGACAGACAGACTGAGTGCTGCTACGTATCTGGCTTTCGACAAAGACGATGCGACGTGTTTTGAGGATCCTTCAGTGAAAACATTTCAGTGGCGGGGCCAGCAGGAGTGCAAGGTTCTTGCAGCCTCGCCTACTTAAAGGATCATGGGACTTAGTAACTAGGGTTATAATTAGGGTAACTATAGTTATAACCCCAACTAAGGTACTTATAACCTTGCTTACTAAGTTCCCTGATCCTCCAAGTACGAACCAAGATCCTAGGCCCTGAGCGCCAAACCCTGAGTAGTAGTCATAGAAATAGTACTGGTAACTACTAGTAGTAATAGTTCTAGTAATAGTCATAGTAATAGCGAAAGTAGTAAGCAATAATAACCGTAATCGTATCAGTTAGTAATAGTAATCGCAAAAGTGAGAAGAGTAGTAGTACTGGTGATAGTAGTAGTAGTGGTAGTAGTAGTAGTAGCAGTAGTAGTAGTAGTAGTACCAGCAGTTGAGCTGCCTCAAACTTTGAACCTACCGCCATCATGACCGAAAACTTCCCTCGAATCCTTCCTCGCCCCTAAAACCAGCCCGAAACACCAAGATCCTGACACCTGAAACCCTCAACGATGAACCCAACCAACCCACCTACCAAGCCAACTCTCCTAGTGCAAGTTGAGTACTGCCCCCCATACAGTAACAGTCTATGATGGGGCTGCCATTAAGGGCCTAATAGGCCTAATATATCAATATCTATATATATATATATAGAATATCAACCAAACCGACCAAACCAACCAAACCAAACAAAACGAAACAAACCAAACCAAACCAATCCCAACCAGACATAACCGGACCAACCCAGCCAAAAACAGACAACCAAACCAACCAGCCAGAGAGCCAGCCAGCCAACCAACCTAAACCTGAAATCCTCCAATGCCCAGAAGCTTCGAACTAACCTGGCATATTGACGCCAGGCGACGGCGGCAGTTGGACGTCAAGATCGGCAAATCTGAGCATTGCTGGCTAAGTTATGGGGTCTAGGGTGCAAGGTTATAGGGCATGGAATTCAAGGTAGAGGGTCTAGGGTGCAAGGTTTATGAGGCATGGAATTCAAGGTTTAGGAAGGATCTGCTGGCCAGACGTTGCGAGACAGCACTTTACGGCTCCTTTGCCAGTCGCTCAAGGCCTGGCTGTTCAGTCTGACGACAGCGTTACAGCTGAGGTGACGGCTGGCCATTTATAGTTAGGGGGCCTTAATTATTTTAATAGGGTCCTGTTTTGGGGTTCCTTTAAAGGGTTCTAGAAAGGATCTAAAATAGGGTTCTATATAGTAGAGGCCTTAATAATTAGAATAGGGTGTTGTCTGTATTATCGCACGTGTTCTCCATGCGAACTCAATCGATGCATTTTTTTGTTCCTTCGGGCAAGCTCCGTTCGAGCCTATGCTCAGAGACAACACCCGGGGAAAGGGTCGCAGCAAGAAGTCGATTGCTACCCGGCATACGGTAGAGACAGAGAGCACATCATTATCAAACCCTAGCTTCGGCATTTCACATAAACATGCAAAACAATCGCGCAACTCCCGAAACCCTAAAACCCTAAACCTTAAAACCCTAAACTCTAAACCCTAAAACCTTAAACCCTAAAACCCCAAACCCTAAAACCCTAAACTCTGAACCCAGTCGTCTAACTGGAGGAGAGGCTCGGTCCAGTGACCCAGCGTCCTACTTGGAGGTTCACGGGTATTATAAGTACGGAAACATAATTGTGGTTAAGGTTTAGGGTTTAGGGTTTAGGGCCCAAAACAAGGGGACTTATCGCAGCACTTATAACTACCCATGAACCTCCGAGTAGTTGTAAGCACCTCGAAGAATCTAATAGCAGACCATGCCTTATTTAGGCAGTAAGCCGAGCACCCAAAACAGAAGAGCCACGACGAAACAACCCTCCTAAACTCTAAAGTCCTAAACCCTAAAACTCATAAACCCTCACAGCCATATTTCCTAAAAACCTTAACCCACAAAAACCGTAAACCCTAAAAGCCCTAAGCCCTTTCCAGATAGCCCTAGTCTAACAGCCGGCACAAATGCCCGCTATCGGGACGAAGAGGCTCCCAATCATCATGTACAATAGTATGATGATTGTAGCAATAAAGTCTTCTTAGAGAATACAGTATCATTTAAGTAGCATTATAGGATTACTGTATTATGAAAGTACTGTGGTAATATGGTTGTAGCATATATTTAAATTATTCAAGTACTACTATCGCATTGTATCACCTACCAAGCCCTACCCTCCATGCAGGGATAGAAAGCATCGCGATTGAATCCTACAGGGAAGGTTCAAGTTATCTCATGAATTCACTGTGTCACAAGCTGTGCCACTAGACTGCCACACGGAACTTCAAGACCTAGGATGTGATGTCAAACCGGGTCGAGATCCTTTGTAATGCATTCTTTTGATAAGGCATTCAATAACAGAGGAGGCATGACCTAGGAAGTCTCTGGAAGTTGCTGGCTGTTGACAGCCCACATGAGTTTCCACAGGACTTACTCCTCACATGCTCACATGCATTGTTCACAGCCAAAACGAAGGGGCCATCCAACAAACTCAGCCGACAAAAGTACCACTGCTGTTCCCTTGTGAAGTCTGAAAGATCGTGACAATGTTTGGTTGGGATTTGGGGCTTGCTTTAATTAGAGTCACTGTTAAGTCACTCGTTTGCCTAGCCTTTGCGATTGAAGGTGTTGAACCCGAACCTTGAGCTAATCACGCGCGACCGGGACCCCGCAAGCGGCGGCGGAGAACTCGGCCCCCACCCCAAATCGCGAAGCAGATTAAAATTGTCCTACTGGGTCGAAGTGCCTTTGGATATTCAAGACAAGCTTTGCAGTGGGTGCATAGTAGGGTATCCTTTAGATGTTCAAGAAAAGTCTTGCACATTAGAGTAGGTGGGGTCCCGAGCTCTTGGAAAAAAAGCATATACTGTAGGGCCTGAATAACTAGAATAGGGTTTTGGGGCATGTTATACTAAAACTATAATAAGGAACCCTAGGAATAGTATTGGTAATTATTTAAGCTACTATATTACATCCACACCCCCAGCCTCGACTCTGCTAGGATCTGCTCTTTTAGCCGATCGCCTAAGACCCTACTTGGAGGTTTTGTTTGTAGTTATAAAAGTCCCCTACATATGTGTGGCTACCCACTTATAACTGCCCATGAACCCAAGCACCTTGAACCAAAAACTACTTCTTTGTCGGCTCTTTTTTCAACCCTCATATGGAGTTTACAGGGACCTTACAAAGAAGATGTGGTAGGTTCAGGTATTTTTGGCCCGAAAGACTTGAAGTACTTGGACCCAGGTCGTTGCCTTCGATATCCACCGGTCTCTGGCTGCAGTGCGAAGGAAGATGTGAAGGCAGGATCTAAGCTTGATCGTTCTGCTTTCTGTAATCATAGATCACGCTAAAGGGTTTAGGGCCTCACTTTCAGTTCCAAAACAAGAGACCCTCACCCAAAGTTTAAGAAAACGTACGGGGGACTTAAAAAAGGGGCTGACGGCTTGGGTACAGCTCGGTAAGATCCAGGAGACTTGAACTAATGGTCCGGTTGTTGATTGGCAATGGGGCGGTATGACAACGCTGCATCAACCCATTGCTGCAGAGCAACCCCAAAAGTGGTGTGAACAGTCTGTCTTGCGGGCGGTTCATAAGGTCCTGGGTTTGGGGTATCTTCTACGATGAGGAGGTTCCAGAAACCTTGGAAGTACTACTGACTACTAGCTAGGCTAGTCAGGGCCCATTTTTTAATGTGCCGGTTTTGAGGACCCTGATTCTGTGCGGTTCCCTGCCGCTGAGCCACACTGCTGGCGAAAAGGATCGGCTCATGGACAGCAGTGTCCGAAGAGGTTCATTAAGATTCCTTAACGTTATGCAATCATAAGGAGGCCTTAGTAACTAGAACAGTGTTTTTCGTTAAAGGGAATGGTCTGAAGCAACATGGTTTTTATGAAGTTTATTTGCTTTAGGATCTCGGCCTTGGTAATAAGAACAGGTTTTCCGGGTACATTAAACTAGAGTATATACGGGCACTACAAAGGGATGTTTAAGGCTAGTGATGATTCTTTATGTATGCTGTATCTTCACGGAAAATCCAAATA
The DNA here is from genome assembly GCA_003297005.1 of Symbiodinium sp. clade A Y106. Lineage (NCBI taxonomy): Eukaryota > Dinophyceae > Suessiales > Symbiodiniaceae > Symbiodinium > Symbiodinium sp. clade A. Next base: position 79,473 of record BGNK01000956.1, on the reverse strand, counting down.
ATAGCACGGTCGGGCTCGCAGACATCAGAAATGCCTAGATCTTTGCGGCTCCCATTCCCAACTTGGACGTCAGGTTGAGGATTTAGGTACCACCCTAAACTACCATAACCTACTTTTGTGTAGGCTCTTTTTATCAACCTCAGAATAGAATTTATTTATTGTACAGGGGTCCTTCAAAAAAACAGGTTGTGGCAATTTAAGGCAAGCTCTAGATAAATAGCTCTGACTTGCGAACCACGCAAATCGGACCTGCAGCACATGACAAATGCAACGGAGCCACCAAAAACAGAGGCTGAAAAGCTGAATCGACTTTACCCACGGCTCAGCACTTCAACCCTTAAACCCTAGTTTTTGGAGGTTTAGTTTCGGTGATGTCCAAAAGCTTGTGAGATGCATGGGGTCATCCCTAAACCCGGTACAGGGGCGCAAGAAATAGAAATAACACTCCTTGATTTCCGCTCATCACTACTATAGTATACAATAACGCATAAATCCTGCTCTAGTTATTCAGAACCCAAAACTTACATCCCAGATCTTACGTAAACCGCCTGTGCTCAGTGGGTAAAGGACTCAGTCACGAAGATCATGGGTCGTCCAGCCCCATCCATGTGGGAAAGATCCCCACTAAGAACAGAAGCGGTCAATCAGCTGCTAAGGTCGGTTTCGGGTTCAGGGGCTTAGGCATGTAGGGTCTTCAGGCCAAAAAAGTGCCACAAGCAGTCAGGAAGGGAAGGACTCTTCTTGCCATTCACCACATGCCAAGCATTTGACGTAAAACCCTACACCTACAGCCCTGTAGGCACAAACCCATTGAGTCTTGCAGCTAGCATTGAGTCTTGCAGCTAGCAGCCTACACCCTAAACCCTAAACCCCTAAACCCTGAACCCTAGACCCCTAAACCCTAAACCCCTAAACCCCCAAACCCCTAAACCCTAAAACCCAGCTAGCCATGAACCCGTATGATCCCAAAACCCCAAAAACCCCTGGTCCAACCACAACCCTGGAAGCCCCAAAACGCTTCATCCCAGGGAGGGCCGAGATTGCCCAGATGAAGCCTCCGAAATCATGTTCGTAAAAAAAGCTCCTCCTCTGAAAAAATGCTCGTAAATAAGTAAACTGGCTTTTTCAGCAACCAGGGCGGAAAAAGTATAAACTTTTATTTCATAATGGTTCCTTTAAGAAAAAAGTATTAAAGTATGGTACTCCAAAGCCCAGTAAATAAGATCCTCTTAGGCCCAAGAAGGGAAGGTGCGAAATGACCCAAAGGCGGGGGCAGACTCGGATGTCTGACAAGTTCGAGGCAGAGCTTCCAGAGGTCCAAAACACCAGAGTAATATAGGGGCCCTAATAATTAGAATCGGGTTTGGGGATATTTTAGTATTACTACAATTATAGTGAGGAAACCCCAGAGCCCTATTCTAATGATTCAGGCCCCTATATTACTGACAGGTAGGGTTTAGGCAGGGAGTTTGGGAGTTCGACACCTGGGCCTAAGCCTCGAAATCGGCTGAGAAGCACGGATGGAGCGGACGGAAACGTGATTGCTTGTGAAAAGGAAGGGCTCCGACACCCGCTCCATTTGGGGGGACTAGGCCTAAAGAGGCCTCCACCGCAGTGCAATCTAGGGGATCAGGGGATTAGGGGCCCTTAATCCTAGAAACTGGGTTGTGGGCTGTGTACATGATGAAAGCACTTTCAGGGAGATCATTACCAGTGACTCCAACCCGTCTTAAGGGCTTAGTTGTTTCGGGTTTCAGAATCGATGTTTGAAACATACGAAGCCCTTCCCAAAACCCAAACCCTAAACTCTAAGTCTAAACACTAAAATCCTAGATCCTAAACCCTACCCCCTCTATACTAGTAGTAGGGTTTCGGGATCGCTCGCAGCCCTCCCACAAGCCTCGAGGCTCTTGCCTCAGTCTACCTCGGCCAGGCCAGTGACGCCGAGGAATTCCTTGTACCACTTCTGCAGCTGCCTCTGAAGGTTTAGGGGGTTTAGGGTGTTTTTTGAGGTGCCTCTTCGGGTTTAGGGGTTTGCGGGTTTAGGGCTGACTCGTAGGGTTTAGGGGAGTAGGGGCGTAGGGGGTTTAGGCGTCTATGCGGTTATGGGGTTTAGGGTTTAGGGGGACATGGCTTAGGCAACAAAGGGGCCGTCATGATTTAACAAGGCTCCTGTTGAGGCTTCCTTTTAAGGTGTTACTATATGGGTAGTTGTCAAAATTAGGGTCCCTTTTGGGGTACCTTAAATAATAGGTGCCGTATTATATTAGGGACCCAACCTTCAGATCTGATGCCTCTTGTAGGGACCCAGAAAAGCGCCTAAACAGAACCCACAAGGTTGGGTTTAGGGTTTAGGGTTTAGGGTTTTAGTGTTTAGGGTTTAGGGTTACTTAAAAGATCATGGGACTTAGTAACTATAGGGTTATAATTAGGGTAGCTATACTTATAACCCTAATTCAGGTACTTATAACCTTACTTACTAAGTCCCATGATCCTCCGAGTAATCCCCTCCTTAAGTAAGGGAATGGGCTCGGGAAACCCCAGCTAAAACCTCTAGTTTGGGCTTTTGGCTTCCCGATCTTGGGTATCTACAGAAGGTGCAGGCAGGTCTAGGGCCTAGGGGGTTTCGCGGAGATAGAACAGAAAGAGGCCTGAGTTTGGGGGAGGGGCTATGTTTAGATTTAGACAATAAAAGCATCTTGCAGACAATTGTCCAACAACCCAAAATCCCAAACTCCAATGGGAATGCATCCTGCAGGCATTTCCTACCTCTTCCGGTCCCGGTTATGCTCCAGTTCTAGATGCGGTGTATAGGCTGCGGTTGAGGAGTACAGGAAGACAATCAAAGCAACTATTGTGATAATAACAGGAATAGCAATAGCAACTATAAAGATCACAGTAGTAGTAGTAACAATGCTTGATTAAGAGTCCAAGACGCAGGGGCTGTGTCAGGGAGGATTTTCCATGAATGGAGTTTAAGTTCTGTGGAAATAAGAACCCGAGGATGCACCGATGAAGACTAAAACCTAACCTCAGCCCTCCACTCGAAGCCTCAGGCCACTAACATCTCCAACACTGCGCTCACAAAACCAAAGGAACCTAAACCCCGGACCCTTGGGTTTAAGACTTCGCCCCTAGGCCGTAATAAGGGGACCTCAAGAATTAGAATAGTGTTTCGGGGGAGTATGTTATACTACATGCATATACTGAGGCTCCCATACTATCTGGTTCAGGTGTGAAAGTTTGGGGCTTAGCTTCAGTTATCGAACAGGCTTGCCGTGCCCTTTTCTGCTTAGTACAGGCTTCTGGTTCAGTGTAAAAAAGCTACTGCACGGTCAGACGCTTCGTGGCCCTTAACCCTAAACCTAGTTGCAACTGGCAGAAATAATAGTAGCAGTACGAGTAGTAGTAGTAGTAGTAGTAGTAGTAGTAGTAGTAGTAGTCGTGGTGGTGGTGGTAGTGGTAGTAGTAGTAGCAGGAGTCGTAGTCGTAGTCGTAGTAGTAGTAGTAGGAGTAGCAGTAGTAGTAGTAGTAGGAGTAGCAGTAGTAGTAGAAGTAGAAGTGGAAGTAGTAGTAGTAGTAGCAGTAGTAGTCGGAGGAGTATAGTAGGAGTAGTAGCAGTAGCAGTAGCAGTAGCAGTAGAGGTAGAGGTAGCGGTAGCGGTAGCGGTAGCACTAGCAGTAGCAGTGCTAGTGGCAGGTGCAGTAGCAGTAGCAGCTGTAGCAGCAGCAGGAGTAGTAGTGGTCTTAGGAAGGTCGACCCTCAACCAAACCCCAAGCCAGTCTACACCTAACTTAGGCGCCTTAGTAGGGTTTGGGGTACTTGGAGGTCATGGGTTTTTCTAAGTGGGGTTTTAGGTCCCCTAACTTAACATGGGTTCTAATTATAAGTACCCTACTCATAACCCCACGTATAACTACCCATGAACCTCCAAGTATGTTATGGGGCTATCCTAGACCGCCCAACTAACCTTTCTTACATCCTAAATACGCACTATTAAGGGCCACAAGGGCTCTATGGGGGCGTACTTGGGGGGTCGTGGATACTCAGGAACCCTGTGGAGTTCTATTGGGGATTGTTTAGGCTGCTATACTTAAAGGATCATGGGACTTAGTAACTAGGGTTATAATTAGGGTAACTATACTTATAACTCCAATTAAGGTACTTATAACCTTAGTTACTAAGTCCCATGATCCTCCAAGTAGTACGAGCCTTCATCGGGCGATGAACCCTAGAGAATCGGAACCCTGCAAGGCAGGTGTGTGGGCCTGTCCCCTTTCATCGCCAGAGTCACGTCTGACAGCGAGTCGAGTGTACCTGGGTCTCATTCCCGTAAATCCTGAACCCTTGAACTCGAAACCCTTAAATTCAAATACAACGGGCTGCAACCCTCAACCCTTTTAGGGTTTAGGATTTAGGGTGCGGACCATTGGATTTGCGGATGCAGGCAGGGGGTTACTGGTTTTCGAGGTTTCGGCCGCATGGCGTCCCGGGCTCGAAAGGTAACTGCACTGAAGACTGGATACTTAAAGGATCATGGGACTTAGTAACTAGGGTTATAATTAGGGTAACTATACTTATAGCCCCAATTAAGGTACTTATAACCTTACTTACTAAGTCCCATGATCCTCCAAGTAGGGTTTTGTGATTTTGCATTCGATGGAATTTACGGGCATGCTGTCAGCTTCGGTTCCATCAGCTTCAACCATCCGCACTTGTTTGCCAACTATACCCTATGAACCACGAGTAGACCCCGTGAGCACTACGCCGGACAGCTGCGAAACCTATATTCAACATGTCTTTCCGTAAACCTGCCCAAGCAACAACACGGTATACAGCCCAATCACAACCGAAAAAAATCATCGACTCAAAAGTTCGAACAATTCGATTGATGATTACAGTTTGGGGCTCCATTAGACTAATTATCACGCATGACACTAACCATGCGCCCTAGTGACTCTGAGCATCATTGATTATTTGAGGCTTCTGTAGTATTGGTGTTTTTGCTAATACTATTGTTGTTGTTATTACTAATACTATTCTTACTAATACTATTATTACGCACCGGGCTCACTGGGCGCCCGGTGCCAAGAGCAAACTCGCGGTAACGTGGTAGTGCGTGAAGTAGTGTAAAAAATAGCACTTTTGCAGTTTCTAAGAAATATATATCATTCAGGGCCAAAAGCTGTTGGGGGACAAACTATGTAGTTTCAATGCAGTTGACGCCGGAGTTGAGCCAGCAAGCCGAAAGTAGAGTAAATACCAGTGAATTGTGTGCAGTCATGACAAGTTTCGGCATCAACGGTTTGCGGGCACATGGCGCAGATATTTCTTTGGGATTTGTTGGAAAGAACCCAGCATGCCCTGACATCAGCGTGCTCATGTTGCACATGTCGATCTGAGAAGACTGTTGTATAGTATGTAATTAGAAGTTGCAGGTCCAACTCCCTTAAAGAGCTAGCTCAGTCGACATGCATACACACACCCATTCATGTAACATGCGTGTGATTTTTTTGCTGCGCATGAGGCAGAGTAGGAAGCGCCACTGGGCGGAAATAACAGCTAAGACTGCGAAACAAGAAAGCCAAAAGAAAGAAGGGCATCGGGGCTGCCCAGCAACGTGCTAGAGCTGTAGTGAATCGTGGAGAAAATGGTTACTGTGTCCCAAATTCCTGCTGCGGCCTGTATCTCAGATGACGAAGTGGTGGCTCGTATGCAGGCTTCTTCATCTCTATAGTACGGTGATTGGTAGTAAGACCTTAGGAGTCTTCCCACTATATCATAAACTTATTGTCATACCATCATAACTGCCCACCATCATCATCATCGTCATCACCATCGTCATCATCATCATTATCGTCATATACTACAATGATCATCATCACCATCATCATCACCATCTTCATCGACACCATATCACCATATCATCCGCACCATCACGGCCATGATCATCATCATCATCGTGTGATCATAGGTTTTTTCTCGTGATCAGTAACATGGTGACCGCCGATGGTGTGAAATCATTGGCAATCATCAAACTGCTTTTTCGTGAGAAATCCATGAGAAAGCTGCGAGCGGGTTCTATGATAAACCTGTGGGAAATAAAATACGGTTGCCCAAGGTCTGTGAGAAAACTGCGAGAAAGCCGTGAGAAACCTGTGCGAAAACTGTGAGAAACCTGTGCGAAGTTGAGCTGCGCGATCCGCGACCTGTGAAAGAAGCCCTATACATTTCAGCTGTGCTTTCTTGTTCGAGCTTCTTTGGCTGTGGTGGAGCAAGCACGTCATTAAGCCCTCCCCCACCCCACCCTTCCGGAAGAAAGATGGAAGCATAATCGGACATCCGAGAGCAAAAGGCAGGAATCAGTGGGGGCGCCGAGTGGGCCCAGTCTCTAGTACTAGTATTACTATTTCGATTATTATTATTCTTATAACCCATTGCTATTGTTGATATGATCAAACCCCATCCTGAGAAGAGCAGCCTCCGGCTGCGACCCAGCGCTCTTCGCGAGGCGCGCTGAGGACCTCCTCGAGCTGGGCGTCCCTTAGCCGGAAGACACTGATTCGCTGCCGGAGACAAGTATAGAGATATCTTTACTTAGGAGATGTTCAAAAGGGATACCACTACTCCGGAGACAAGTATTGCTATTACAGGGGATGTTATGAGGGGATGCTATTGAACATTGTCCAGAACTGTCTACTGGGCATGGTTGGGGTGAAAGCGAGGCAGAGACTAGCAGTTGTAGTGGTAGTAGTGGCAGTAGTAGAAGAAGAAGTAGGAGCAGGAGCAGGAGCAGCAGCAGCAGCAGCAGTAGCAGTAGCAGTAGCAGTAGCAGGAGCAGCAGCAGCAGCAGCAGAAGCAGTAGCAGTAGCAGTAGCAGGAGCAGGANGCAGGAGCGGAGCAGGAGCAGGAGCAGCAGCAGTAGCAGCAGCAGTAGCCGTAGCAATAGCCGTAGCCGTAGCAGTAGCAGTAGCAGCAGCAGCAGCAGCAGGAGCAGGAGCAGGAGCAGGAGCAGGAGCAGGAGCAGGAGCAGGAGCAGTTGTTGTTGTTGTTGTTGGTGGTGGTGGTGGTGGTGTTTACTTGTTGCTGTTGCTGTTCCCGTTGTTGTTGGCTGTGGATTGTTGCTTGGTGCTTGTTGTGTGTGGTTTGTTGTTTGTTGTGTTTGACATGCTTGTGGGGTTTGTTGTGATTGTTGTGTTTGGGTTTGTTGTTGTTGATGATGATGTTGTTGTGGTTGGTGGTTGTTGGTTGTTGGCTGTTGGCTGTTGAATGATGGTTGTTGGCTGTTGGCCGTTGGTTGTTGGTCGCTGGCTGTTGGTGCTTGTTGTTGTTGTTGCTGTTGTTGTTGTTGTTTGGGAAATACAGCCGCAGCCAACGTGGTAGTGGCAGTGGCATTGTCATCGGCATTGGTGGGCGTCGTAGTGCACGGCAGCAATGCCAGGAGTCTTTGTCGATTCAGTGCAGAAAAAGGCATAGCGGCCATCGGCATCGCAGCAAGATGTAATCGCAATACACAGGATTGTAAATATAGTCACTGTTTGTGCATTTCTCGCAGTAAGCATGTTGTTCATGGCGAAGCTTTTCGTGGGTATTTCGTTGCTGTGTCCGTGGAGACGAAAAACCTGACCCAAAATTTCTTCAACTCTCGACCCTAAACCCTAAATCCTGAGTTAGTTAGTTGTTGTTGGTTGCCCTCAGTGTCGCCGCACTGAACATCCCGCCAGGGCACTTGGCTACGGACACTGCCTCGCTGCCAAGAAGCCTTGGGGGAGCCCGGAGGAAACCGCAACCCGACGCCGATCACCCCACAATCCTCCCGAAACCGAACGCTGAAGCCTACTTCGGGATACCCAGACATGGAAGTTTGCAACAAAATTTCCGAGTACATGGTCCGAAACCAGAACAGAACAACGAAATCGACCAAGGAACAGATCACATGTGCCTGCTCCGGCTGCGAACCAGACTCAATAAGTACAAGCGCAGACACGCCAAGAAGCAAGCATGCAGCATACCTGTAAACTTCTGCACATACATCTGAATATGCCAATGCACGCAGGACCTCTCACATGCACATGTACACGCGTACATGTATGTGTATATATATATATATATATATATATGTATATGTGTGTGTGTGTAAGTCCAGGTCCCCTTGATTGAGGAATATACAACAAATCACAAGATTAAGCCCCCTATAACTTATATAAGGTGTATTCCTCAAGTAAGGGGTATTGGGCTGTCCGGGTTTTGGAACTGAATCACTGACACAGAAGAGCATGATCGAGGGGAGAGCGAAAGAGAGAGAGAGAGAGAGAGCGAGAGAGAGAGAGAGAGCGAGCGAGAGAAACAGAGATAGACCCTAAACCCTAATCCCTGCCCTTAAACCCTAAAGAGAGAGAGAGAGAGAGAGAGAGAAAGGCAGAGAGCGTGAGTTACGGATGCTATTGCAGCTCCATCTATCCCGAGTGTTTGCTAATTTATACGCATCTCTATACATACAGCATATGTATATACAGATACATACGTACATAAATACCTACATACCTGTTTCTGTACCTGTACATGTATATGTATATGTGTGTAGGAAGATTTAGATGTAGATGTATACGTATATATGTACACGTATGTGTATATGTATACGTGCATGTATACCCATCTCCAAGGAAATGCATAGGCCTATGCATGCGCATATGTACATGCATGCAGGCCCGGTTATATTATATATATATATCAGGTTGAATACATACCACCACTCGAATCGACGGACGTCAACCAAACTAAAAGTCCTTAGCTTTACGCATCTTTACACCTAACCTCAAGTGCTTTCAGAGTCGCTCGTGCAGGACTCCTGGCAGCAGTGAGAAACGGCCGACGATGGCGCCACCAGTGGGCAGCGTCAGAAGGCATCGAGCCTGGCCAAACGTAAAGTGAATATAGCCCAGAATCGTTCAGGTGTGGGATTAGACGGTGGAGGGCTTGCAGGTTTAGGGCTTAGGGTTCCGGGCCGGGTTTAACTGTTCACTGCTTACGGTTCGGGGTTTAGGGCTGAGGGCAAGCATTCATCTGATTGAAGCATGTGGATGGTAGCCACAGACATTGCAATTTACACAACAGGCTGTCCAAGAATACCCATAAACAACGTGAGAAACGGCCATGCCCCTGGATGATGTGGATGTTGCAAACAATAAGAGTATCGTCAGCATCATCAACATCCGCAAAACAGAAGGATATCCGATAAAATCACTGCAGTACGAACCCGAGCCATGACGACATCATTGTGTTTGCTGCCACCACTTCGTGCGGCGAGGACAACCACCGCCTTACCAAGTAATTTGAGCATGCCCTAAATCCTGAACCCTAAAACCCCAAACTCTAAACCCCAAACCCTAAACCCCAAACCCTAAACCCTAAAACCCCAAACCCGAACCCCTAAACTCTACAGTCCATGCTCGGAATTGAGGGTTTGGGACCCGGCTGCTTGCCTTAGGGAACTGTAGAAGCCCCCGAAGTCCTTCGACCCGAAACTCCTGAACCTCAGGGTTAAGGGGTTTAGGGTTTACGGCTTCGGGGTTCAGGGGTTTTGGGCTTTCGGGGTTTAGGGCTTAGCTGCCTGCAGCTCTACCCAAACCAAAGCCGACACCCAGAATGAACTGCAAACCCAGGATTCCAAGCACAACATTCCGAACCCGAATCGAGTACCTTAAATAGTCGGATCCTTTTCATAAGGACCCCAAAACAAGGTACCCTGAATTGTTGGAAACTCCCACAGAAGTCACCTATCCCAAACCAACATTTTATATATATATATACACACACCCTAAGCCTTTAAACCCAAAGTCTGGATACTCTAACCAAAGTTTAACTTCAGAAAGTCTGAAACCTTTTTAATTACCTTAATCCTACTGTCTACGAACCCTGAAGGGTGGATCCTACTCGCTACTTGGAGTATCAGGGCAAGTGGTAACTAGGGTTTAGGGTTCAGGGTTCAACGGAAAGCAACTGTCGTCTGAATTCTTACATTCTCTTTGGCGGCCTTTGACTACGACTTGCTAAGTCCCTTGATGCTCCAACTGGGCTTTTAAGTAACCAGTGAGAAAAAGTATAAACTTTTATTTCATAATGGTTCCTTTAGAAAAAAGTATTAAAGTATGGTACTCCAAAGCCCAGCCAAGTATACGCCCGAAGCCCCAAAATAAACCAAGTCCCAGGTCCTACAACCTCAAGTCCAGATCTCGAAAATGAACCCTCAAAACTTAAACCCTAAACCCTAAACCCCAAACCCTAAACCCTAAACCTCAAACCCTAAACCCCAAACCCTAAATTCGTAAGCCTAAATCCGGAATCCATCATCCTGAACCCGGTTTCTGATCCTACGGCTGCCTCTTCCTGCACGCAGCCGGGGCCGCCAAAGGAGACTTCCTGGCCTGCATCGAACTTTAGGGCTTTAGGGGTCTGAGGGGTCTGAGGGTTGAGGGTTTAGGGTTTACGCTTTGGGGTCCCTAAACCCTAAACCCGGTTTAGGGGTCTAGTCTTCAAGGTTTGGGTTTAGGGTTTAGGGTGCGGTGTTGCGAGAGTTGTACATTCATTTCTTGTTCTGGCTAGAGGCTCGAACAGGGTTTTGCAGGCAGGTATTGCTTGTTTTCAACCCAGTGTGGCGTCGCTTTGTCGGGTTTGGTGTTTCGGATTCATTCGCATGTGGCGGTTTGGGATTCGAAGCTCTGGGCTCAGGCATTACATTGCTTGAGACAGGCTTCGCTTGCGCATACTTTGGGCATAATATGCTTTGGGGCGTCTGATATAGTAACAGAAGGTCACTTCATATCATGTCATAACATATCATACCAAGACATGTAATATCATATCATCAGGTCATCACAAGCTTCAGACAGACGTATGAACGGGCTCTGGTTTGAAGATCCAGGGACAGGTCTGCATAGCGGCTGGATTCGTCCAAGGCATTGAGCGAGAGGTTGCTCTCCTTCTCGGCAGGGCCACGCTCGCGGCAGATGCCTCCTTTGCCCGGTCGAGGCAAGCCGCCTGCACCTACTTCCTAATTCTGACACCTTACTCCATGGCCTTGTCTGCATTGTCCTGCGATTGGTACCAGTGGCAGGACACTGCAAACAATGCTATGGAAGCTCAGGAGGCAAGGGCAAGCCCGTGCATGAAATGTGTGCCCCTGTGCGTTCAGGTGAAAGCAGGCTGTGCAGCCAACTCCGGCAGATGCTCAGGCAGCATTTGCCGGAGTTGGCTGTACCACCCAGACAATCAGACCAAGAAATCTTTTAGCTTATCTTCTGCGGCCGCAGAAGATGAGCTAGAAGGTTTCATTGTCCGGTTGTGTGGGAGCTGGATTTTGCCTGAAGGGGCTTGAGGTCATGCTTGAGTGAATAAAGCGCCTCGGCCGGTGTAGCAGCTTAGCTATGGCTTGCGGACTGGAGACACATTGCACATGGGTTGGTAACGTACGAACCTGATTAAGAAACCTTCGGCCTTTATTAGGGTTCCTTATATGAATCCTACTATTTAGGGGTTATCGGCCCAGGGTTTCTTGATCAGGTTGAGCATCGCGACAAGTAGCTAGCCGTTTCCGATGTTCAAAGAAGCTTAATTTCGAGTGTAGCACGACTATGTTTCAGCTTCAACCCCGTGTTCCGCAGGACTGCAACAGCGCGGCAAACCGGATCCGATAAGCTGCACTGACAGGGTTTACGAGGGCTTTGCAGGAAATCCAGATGGCTTCTCGCAAGATCGCCAGGAGATCACGACACAAAAACCAACATGGCGTAAGCAGCACAATGGCAGGAGTGTATAATTTCAGTGCTGGATTGAAGCTTCCGGAGGTGAAGACTGAACAAAAATCAGCTTGGAACAAGCAACCGAGCCTTCTTTCATATAGGCAATCTTCGGTCCATTGAGCAGCACCTCGGTACTCTCAGATAGGCTCTGCAGCCCCTAAAGATGTACATCGGCAAGGAAAGGAAACCCTACACTTCCACCGAGCTCATACAGCTAAGAATGACCGGGAACACGAATCAGCAGGGCGTAGTTGTTGAGATTGAGGCTACTTCACAAACCTAAACCCCGACAACCCTCTCGCCTGCGCCTTAGCTTTAGACCCTAAACCTTGAAAACGCCTTAAACTCTTACTATACCCTAAACCCTAAACCCTTGAACCCTAAACCACAAACTCTTAAACCCTTGAACTCTTCAACCCTTACACTCTTAAACCCTGAAAACCCGCGGAGCTGAATTTGCGCAAGGGTGCGAGGCTGGCCGGTTGCCCCGGAAAGCAGTCGCTAAGCAACAACAGCACGGCCTGCTGACCGTTTAGGGTTTAGGGTTTCGAAGGGTATATCGAGTTAATTCGAATCTTAAAAGTGTAGGGTTTTTGCAAGGCTCGAAGCGGTTTTCTAGCGGTTTAGGGTGTTGGTTTTAAGCTTTCGGGTTTATAGGGTTTGATTTTTGGTTCAGGGTCGGTCCCGGGTTGGGGTTAAAGGAGACTGAAGCTTCGTGGAGATATTTCCGCACCCTAAACGCTAAACCCCTACAGTCCTAAAGCCTAAACCCAAACCCTTTTGTTGAGAGAGCGTCCAAGAAACCAATCGCGACTCAGGTTCGCCAGCTAATATTTAGGAGCCTCGATTCTCAGACTCCACAACGTCGCGGGGGGCTTAGGGTTTATGGAAGCGCAAACAATGAAGCTGGCCTCTTGTAGAGACTGGGCAGTCCGAAGTGCAGAGCTTCGGCAGATGATTGCTGGGCTGATGCCAGTGGACCGTCGATTCTGTGACTCAGGGGTGTTCGAGGCTCTGCGACTCTCTTTCGATAGGGCTAAGGAAAGTTTAGGGTCTGCAATTTGGGATTTTCCCAAAATTGGGGGCCCTAATATAGCACCCTAATATAGTAAAATCCTTATTATAAGGACACCAAAATAAGGTACCCCTAATTTTCGGAAACTCCCAAACCCTAAACCCTTAACGGATCCCTTTAAAGGTACCCCTAATTCTCGGAAACTCCCACAAAGGATCTGTGGAAGACAGAATGGCCTTGTGCAAGTACTGCCCGGGCACCATCCACTGGTCCTTTCCCAATTGGGAGTTTCCGAAATTAGGGGAGGTACCTTCTTTTGGTGTTCGCTAAAGGGTTACCATAAGGGTACTGTAGGAGTTCCTTTAAGGGTTTAGAGCTTCCGAAAATAGGGGGTACCTTACTTTGGGGTCCTTATAATAAGGATCCTACTATTTAGGGTACTATATTTGGGTCCCCCATTCTCGGAAACTCCCAATTCACCGGCGGCCATGACATTGGATGCAAAATCCGGGAAATCCGTCGTGGAATGGGTCGCCCACAAAGTGCTAAGCAGGATTCGCTTCATGCCACGAAAAGTGGAGAGTACTGCCTCGCGGCTAACGGTGCAGAAGCTCGAGGTCGGGGGTTTTGGGCTGTCGGATACGGTCAAGGTTTAGTAGGAAGTGATCAACAAACCGAACCAACAAAACTGCATGACACAAACCCGAAACTTCGAAACTTCGAAGCATCGCAGAGGCCTGCCGTCGTCTAGATTCCTTATGGCTCGGCAACCTCGAGTCGTGGGGTCCTTTCGCTTTCTTCGCGACGGCCACGTCTTCATTGGACGGCCCAGCAACCTTTGTTTGCCAGCAGAAGAACTTCAGGGTTAGGATTCGGATGCTTTAAGGCCCCATTCTTTAATTGGGGCATCATTGCTTCAACCACCCGCTTTTAGGGCTTAGGGCTTGGGGGCCTTGTTTCTCGGGAGATTCCAGAGCTTCAACACGCTACAAGTAGGGCAGGATGTCTCACAGGACGGAAGCTTCCTTAGATGGGTTAGGGTGTAGGCTCAGCTTTCCGTTGTAGGAACGGGCCTAAGGGCTTTTGGATATTCCAGAACAGCTGGAGTATTGAAAGGCCCCGTATCGCAATGTCTGTAAGGGTCCATGTACCCATCTAGTATTCAAGTATCCCTAAGGTGCCCATACAACCGAGACCCCTTTCATGGTATTCGTATATACTTTAGAGGTATGTGGACCCTTAATCAACCCTATACTAACTGCCACAAAAACCCTTACAAAACTGGTGGAGGAGCCCTCAATGCACACGTAGGGATACACTGCAAAGGCCTAGGACACTCCGATGGTGACCGAAAGAGACGGCGAAGGGCCTTGAAGCTCGAACTGAATGAAGACCGGAGCTGGACTGCACTGCCCTCCAGTACAGTAGAAGCCAAAAAGTTGGAAACCCAATAGCCTCAATCCTTAAGAGTAATGTATAGGGAATCCCAGCACTATTTGGCCTTAATCCGGTTTCCAACTTTATGGGGATTACTGTATCCAGGTATATTGAAGATTCAGCTTCCAGCTTCACCTGAACACAGATGTTAACCTTACGAGGGTGCCGAAGAAATGCACGAACTAAGCAGCCAGCTCCTGCCGAAAATACTATACCGGCACCTCAAACCCTAAGCCCTGAACCCTCAACTCCAACACTACACACCCTCAACGCCCATAAGCCCTCAACCATCCCACGAGTGCATCGCTCAAGCATAGGGCACCCTACGTCCGATTGCATTCTGAACCTTCTCTAAAATTTTGGGTCTTGGGCTTCCAGTGCAGGGTGTAAGGTGGCTTAGAGTTTAGGGTTTAAGGCTAAGGCATTTAAGCTTAAATTTGCCACTCCCAACGGAATTACTTTGCAGTTCGGAGGGCCATTTCGTAGCGGATCCGCGCAGGATTCGACCGGCTGAAATCTGAGCGGCAGATGCTGATGGAGCTTATTGGGTCGCCGAGCTTGGCCAAATCCTCAACGCGCCAGCCCAAGTGTACAAAATAACTGGCACTTCAGCTTTTAGATGTAGCTCCAAAGTGGTGCAGCTGCTCCCTTACACTCTCAATCATAAATCTCACTTTGCTCACTCTCCCGCCAACATCCAGCTCCGAGGTTTAAATTTCGCAAACCGTTGAACCCAAAACCGTAAATCCCAAACCTTAAAGTTAGCCTAAACCCCTAAACCCCCAAACCCCTAAACTCTAAATTCGGAACCCTAAATCCGAAACCCTCGCGTGCCTTTCGCCTCAGAGCCCCTGACCCCAGAACTCGATGCACGCACGGTTTAGGGTTTAGGGTTTAGGGTATGGGTGCCTTGAAGACCAAAGCTCCAGGAGCTACGGTTTAGGGCTTCGGGCTTTAATCTAGGAACCTGATTAAGAAACCTTGGGCCGTTATTGTAGGGTTCCTTATATGAACCCTACTATTTTGAGTTATAGGCCCAGGGTTTCTTAATCAAGCTCCTACATTAGGCCTTAGGGAGTAACGTGTAGGGTTTAGGGTAGAGGGTGAGGGTCTAGCACTTGGAACACTAGCAGACGGAGAATCAAGGAAATGGGGCACTTTTCATCCCTTCTCCATGTTCCAACTTTTTGCGCTAAAACTGTCAGCATAGGACTCATTTCAAAGAGGCCAAATTCTCGAGGTTCGGTGGTGAACCATGAAAACATCCTGTCCCTGAGTAAGGAGCCCTTCTAGTAACCCTTGCACTAACCCGATAGAGTGACCCCCTGAGCCCTGAACACTCTAAACCCTAAACCCGATGGAAATTCCAATAGGGTGGTGATTTCTTGAGTTTTTATAACCCTAAACAGCCCTCGTGAAGAACACCGGAGTCCCGAGTCGTGCCTTCCAGGAATAGGCATCCGAATTGGAAAACAGAGGAGGCCTGGATCTGGTTCTGGTGTTTTGGGTGGGGTTTGGGGGCTTAGGTTTAGGCTGAGGGGTTTAAGGGTTTAGGGCTTAGGCTTTAGGGGTTTAGGGCTTCCTTACAGCTCTTCCTTGTTTGAGTCATGTTAAGGGCATTATAAGGCTGCCCCCTTCCTTTGAAAGTACTAGGGCTTCTAGCTCTAAGTTTCTACAAGGGTTTCTCTATCAGGTATCACGGAAAGGATTTCGGGTCTCTGGATTTAGGGCCGTAAGGTTTGGGGCTTGGGTTGGGGGATTCAAGGTTATAGTGAAACTCAGAAACTTTGAACATGCGTTTAGGATAATTAGTGCTGGGATTCCCTATGCTGTCTTCTACTTTAAGTGTTCCGGGGTCGAGGTCTGCCAAACGATGGAAGCTTGAAAGCTTTAAGGAATTCAATTCAGGGTTTGGAGTTTCCAGGCTCTCCGCTTGAGCTTTGAGGTTGTTAGGCTTCCGTGTTTCTCCTGAGCCGTGTGATTTCAGGGCTGAGAGAGTGCTAAGGCATGGGACGCGACTTGAATCTCAAAGACAACACTCCCAAACACTACTACACAGGGGCTCTATGTCATTTTTGTTTGTGTGCGTGTTCTGCAGTTTCTTTCAAGATTTCGGTGCTAAAAGAGCCCAATACCCTCATCAAGGAATACACAGTAAACTATCACGAGTCTTTGCTATGATGGTTTAAGGTAACTTCGGGAATTCAGCGGAATTCGGTACAGTATGGGGGCTCGCTGGCATGGGCTTGAATGCGAATACTCGGCAACCTTCGGAGCTCGAAGCCATCGGAATCTGCACCCTAAACCCAACCCTAAACCCTAAACTCTAAACCCCCCTAAACCCCAACCCCTAAACCCTGAACCGGCAGTCGACTGCATCCAGCCTGAGGTAGGACTCCACCCAAAGGCGGATCATGTCATTGTGATGCTGCTCCTCCTGCGGGCCAGTGGTTTGGGCGACTAAACCCCAGACCCTAAACCCTAAACCCCGAAACCCTAAACTGAAAACCCTGAACCGATTTCAGGAGTTTCGAGATGTGAGGACCAGGTTTGTCGCAGCCCTCTGTGGGTTTCTTGGAGGCTGGGGTTGCTCGGAAGGTAGAGGTCAAGGGTTTAGGGCTAAGCTTTGTGCAGCTATGCATAAACGGCTTGCTGCATGTGGTGTCCGGCACACGTGGCAAAATGGGAGAAGTTGCGGCATTCGGTCGCAAACGATATAAGGTTCCAGGCCTCAGGGGGAGCAAATGAACTGAAAACCCTGAACCAACACTTCAGGGAATAACCGCGACCTGCATGGCTCCCCAGTAGCACTGCCACTTTGACGAAAAGGGTTCGCTTAACTTGGGTTAAAGATCCCATCCCGGCAATGACTGGAGATCGAGTTTCAGTATGACGCAAGGCCATTGTTGGGATCGGAATTGGAGCGGCCCAAACGTGATGCGAGGTCCAATGCCACACATTTGGGCTGCCATGGTCTGTCAGGGGTTTCGGGTCGGACTAGCTACAGTAGGCTGGATCTATGCGAGTAGGATTTGGGATGCAAGGTTTAGGGTTCAAGCAGATCTTCAACCACTCCCGTTTTGAATGCCTGCGTAGAGCCCGATGCACCTCAGCCCGATCTCCCAGAAATGTCTACAATTCGGAATCGGAAGCAAATTCAAAACCTTCCGTACAAAGGCACATGACCCTGCTACTCCAAAAAAACCTATCACCACAGACACTAGACCACCCTGCAGCCCGAAATCTGCAAGAGCTACCACTAAATTCCCAACGACGCGCAGACTCCCCCAATCCTGGCAAGACCCCACCAAGGACCCCAACCTCAACTCACAACCTCGAGCACAAGAGCCTACAACTCACCAAGCCCCTCAAAAGCGGTGCTCCTCCGGGTCTAAGCTTTGGGCCTCCTTAGGCCTGCAGGCATCGACAGCTCGGCTTCGGGGGGCTTACGGTTTGGGGTGGATTCCTGGTGCCGGCTCGTCACCGTTGTCAGATAATGTTCAAAGACGGCGGCAACGTCGCCGCTGCCATGCTCATCGTCGCCTTCTTATGATTGCTGTTGATATGTCTATCCTTCACTGACTCACCGTCATTGTTGTTGGCATCATCGTTTCCAGCCTCATCACAAGCATCGCCGCTGCCATGGAGGAAGGAATGCGGGAGCAGCAGCAAAAGCAGCAGCAGCAGCAGCAGCAGCAGCCAGCAGCAGCAGGAGCTGCAGAAGCAGCACAAGCTGCCGTAGCGGTGCAGGGAGTGGTGACGGAAGAGAAGGTGGTTGCAATGGCATCGAGAGGTGTGTCAATATCAGGTCTAACCTCGTAATCCCTAAACCCTGCAAGTCCTTGTGGCAGCAGAAATTGTATTACAGAGGCCCTGGAGCCCGAAACTTTCTCGAAAGCTGTAAGGCCCGAGACTTCTAGACCCACAATGGTCGAACCAACGACTACTCTAGTTCAGTCGTACTATAAGGGTTACTACGAAGGTTTAGGGTTTAGAGGGTTACTCTTGCTAAGAGGTATTACAAGGGTTACTATGAGGGTTTAAGGTTTAGGGTCGTATAAGATGTACACTATATCTATATAGTAAAAGTAGGGCTTACAGTATCTGGTGTAGAGATATCAGGGGTACTACAAGAGGTACTATAAGGGTATGATGTGACATTTCTATGAGCCCTGGGTAGGGCTTTTGATCTATGACGATTAAACTAGGGGTACCTAAAAGGGTACTTCAGCGGCTACTATGGGTAAGGCTGAAACTATATGGCTTAGACATTTTAGGTCCATCGGGTCTCCGATAAACCCGCGTCCCCACTCCCTCCAACCTCAGCTCGGCGAACAGGCGATCCCAAAGCGCGGTGCCATCACAGCGGCCTGGCTCCTCGCCAAATGCTGACAAGCTGACTATGACTGCGTAAACTGAAGGATGGAGGAGGGAGAGAGGCAGAGAGAGAGAGAGGGAGACAGAGAGAGACATCGTGTCAGGCATAAACAGAATGTCTATATATACAGCCTATAGACAGAAGTGTACGCAGCAATGCATGCGTTCGTACGAAAGAGACATGTTCGTTCGTAGTGAGAGGCACATGTCGATCGACTAGATGCGTGTGCATGCAGTAGAAAGACATGAAGTATCTATAGAAAGTAGAACGAATAAGCTCAGTGACTGTACACCGAAAATGCCTGAAAAGACTGAAGGGAGAACTGTATGAGCCTCAAGACGATGCCAGTCTGGAGGGGTACACCCTACTGAAACAGCAGACAACCCAAGCCTCCAACAAAAACAAACAAACCGAAGAGCATGAAGGATCAGGGCTTAGGGTTTATAGGTTCTTCAAGATCCCTACACCATAAACCCTAAACCTTAAACCGTTAAACCCCTAAACCCTAAACCCCTAAACCCCAAACACCCTTATAGTAACGCTTATAGCTTCTAAAAGGAACCCTAAACCAAAAAACCCTATAGATCCCTTAGAGGAACCCTTAAAGGGTCCCTTGAGGATCCCTTTAAAAAGGAACCCTAAACCCTAAGGCGACGAGGAGGGAGGCCTCGCCGCCGCACGCGCTCAGGAGACGATGGCTGAGCGGCTCCTCCAAAGGGGAATTCTGGGGTCGATAAGGATTACTATGAGGGCTACTGTAAGGGTTACTCTAAGGATTACTATGAGGGTTATTAGAATAAGGTTTATAAGGATTACTATGAGGGCTACTATAAGGGTGATTGGGGTTTAGGGGTTTAGGGTTCCTTTAAAGGGTTCTTTTAAAGGGATCTACAAGTCTATAAGGATTACTATGAGAGTTACTATAAGGGTGATTGGGGTTTAGGGGTTTCGGGTTCCTTTAAAGGGTTCTTTTGAAGGGATCTACAAGTCTATAAGGATTACTATGAGAGTTACTATAAGGGTGATTGGGGTTTAGGGTTAGGGTGCAAAGTACAGGTTCTATAAGGGGGTTCTTCAAGGGTTCGATAAGGGTTCTGTGAAGGTTCTATAAGAGAATTCTGGGGTTCTGTCAAGGTTCTTAGAAATTTCAGGGTTTTGGGTTTAGGGTTCTATGATGGCTCTATAAAGGTTATAAGTTGGTTCTATAAAGGTTACATAAGGGTTCTATTAGTGTTCTATACATGTTCTTTAAGTTTAGGCCTCTAGGGTTCTATGACCATTCTATAAAGCTCATTTCTGGGTTTAAGGTTTAGTTTTTTCAGGGATAATACTATGACCGTTGCACTAGACACACTAGGGGTTTTTTAAGGTGTAATCAATGCTCCTGGGGTTTTACGGTTGAGGATTTTGGGGGGCTTCTACAAAGGTTCCACAAGGCTTAATTTGGGTTTAAGCTTTAGGGCTTCCAGGGATTATGTAAGTTTAGGATCCTTCAGGGTTCTATCACCGCTCTGTTAGCCGTACTATGACATGGTTTGGGGGTTTAGGTTTAGCGCATAGAGAGCTGAGTTTCGAATATGCATGATTATTTAGCATCTCGGGCCCTGAAGCTTTCGCAGCAGAGAACGAAGAGCATTCATCCTGTGGTTCAAAGGGCTGTGGTTTGTCCATGCCGGATGGGCTGAGTGAGGATGGCTGCCAGGCCATCAGGCAATGTGACACAGTCAGACCTGGAACCGCCAGCTTCCGGCTGCTGGCAGACCTCGCGGCAGCTGTCACAGGCATGGTCGGTGCCGCAAAGTCTTCTCAGCATAAGACAAACCATGCCAAATCCGTTCTCCTTCTATACGGCCACGCTCATTTTGTCGGGCTTGTGCTCTGGCTCGCCCGAAAATGTCCTCCACAACAAGAGTGCTGTTGTGGGGCATGGCTGTGAAAGCAGCGCAAAAAACAAATAGGTGCTCATGAACAACAGTGGAAGTTCGATGGCAACACACGAACTACTATTGTGTTCCAGCACAGCAGTGCGGACACGAGGAATTACCGCGACATGACTTGAACACGCAGCAAAACTATCACTCCTTCCATTCGAATGATGTTGAACGACAATGACATTCAAACCCTAACCCCTACACCCTTAACCCCTCAACCCTATACACCCTACACCCTAAACCCCTCAAACCTACAAACCCTATCCCTAAACCCTATACAAACCCTACACCCTAAACCCCTCAACCCTATAAACCCTACAAACCCTACACCCTATGCCTGATCTCCTCAGGCCCGACAGGCTAAAGCAGAGTCAACACTTTGGAGTAGTTACCGAGCTGCAATCAGAGCCCAACCGGGGGGAGTTCCACGAAGTTTGGGTTTAGCATCTATGGGGCATAGGCCCGGAGTTTCATGGAGTTTGGGTTTAGCGTATATGGGGCATAGACCCCCCAACCCACCACACCAAACCCTAAACCCGAAACCCCAAAGCCCGTGCCCAAAAGACATGTAAAAACCGTGAAATCCGTCACCGCTGTTTGGGATCCCACTGTGCCTTTGAGTCCGCGGGGCCCAAGAGAAGGTCCTGGCGAAAAGGATCAGCACTTTAAAGGTTATAGGGTTCCTTTAAGGGTTCTATAGGGTTTAGGGATAGAGATCAGGGTTTAGGGATCAGGGAGGGCAGTTATAAGTGGGGATATGAGTAAGGTACTTATAATCCCACTTATAACTACCCATGAACCTCCAAGCCGTCAATGCTGTTAAAAGCAGTTTTGCATTTGCTTGTGATGTAATGTGCTTACTGCTAGCAATGTCGGGGACGGCCGGGGCCTAAACATCTAGAATAGGGTCTTGGGATATGCCGTGCTGCAGACAGCGGAATGTTGCAGGGACAGTAAGGAAACCTCAGGGACCCACGGTTTAAGGTTTAGGGTTTAGGGTACTTTCGGAACCACCCGTCCCAATACTGCTGGGCTGTTGGGGTTCTGGGTAGTTGCTCCTCGCTCTGACCTAGTTTGTGGTCGCGATTTTTCATTGAGGAACAACCCCTGCAACTCCACCACCAACGACTGACGCTGAAAAAGACAGTCTTCAAGCCCATAACGGCACATTTCACTGTTTGCAACCCCCCCCCCCGTTTAAGGCTTCAGGCCTTTAGAACCATTATAAAGCTTCTAAAGTGAAATTTCTAGCATTATATATATATATATATATTCAGAGAGAGAGAGAGAAAGGGAGAGAAAGGGAGAGAAAGGGAAAGGGAGGGGCACCCTGCGCTACCCAAACAACCCCCCGACCCCTGGCAGGTCCCGATTTGCGGCACCGAGCACCCAGCTCTCGCCACGGTTCAGCTCCTGAGCAGGGCGAAGAATCGAGCGAGGGTGTAATCACTTCTCAGTTCCCCGGGGTTTTCTGATTATAGCTATAGTATAATAGCCCCAAAACCCTATTCTAATTATGAATGCCCCTAAATTATTGTAGGGCCCTTGCCTGTATATAGCAACGAGACTAAAGCTTGGCTCTCTAGTTGCTGCCGAGTGTCGTCTTGGAGCTGGCCAGCAGACCAACCTGACTCTTGCTGTCTCGGGCTTAGCATCTGCATAATCTCTGTGTGTGTATAGTGAAAGAAAAATAGATCGATACGTAGTTACCCAGATACACAGACAGATAGACAAATGGATAAATACGTAGATGTATGTATGTATGTACGTATGTATGTATAGAGGTGCGTACACATGACACTGGTGCTCGATGGAGCTGCCATAGCATCTGTATCTCTGTCTCTCTCTGCCGCTCCCTCTCTCTCTCTCTCTCTTGCGCTCTCCCCCTCGATCT
Organism: Symbiodinium sp. clade A Y106; assembly: GCA_003297005.1. Classification (NCBI taxonomy): domain Eukaryota; class Dinophyceae; order Suessiales; family Symbiodiniaceae; genus Symbiodinium; species Symbiodinium sp. clade A. The sequence goes on along the minus strand of BGNK01000956.1, from coordinate 57,020 downwards.
TGCTCTTGTGAAGCCCCGAGCCCAGACCCTGAACCCATGTAGGGGCCTCAAAAATTGCAATCGGGTATTGGGCTCCTGTGCAGTATAACTATATCAAGGAACCCTAAAGACTAATCTTGGTAACTTTTTTCAGCTTTCATATGATGTAGAGGCTTGTAGAACACTTCAAACTTAAAACCCCTTTGACCACCCGCTCTGGACCACTTCCCTTCAGAGCCTGTGTAGCCGACGAAGAGGAGGAAGTCCTCTCGGCGGGCCTGTCCTGACCCGGAGCTCGGGGTTTAGGGGTGGAGGGGGGGTTTAGGCTTCGGGGGTTTAGGGGGTTTAGGGTTGAGGCTTCAACCGCTTTCCGGTTTAGGCCCTCGTGAGGGGTTCAGCTTCCGGGCTTCCAGCAGGGTTCAGGCAAAGAGGGCTTGGGATTCTGGGTGCAGAGGTCTGGTAATGACCCCAGCATGAGGGTAGATCTTGGTGCGAAGCCCAGCGGGGTTCAGGGCTTTGGGTTGAGGGTCTTGTCATCGTTACATGGATGCTGTCGTTCATACGAGCGAAGAAGGAAGGGATCGGGCATCGCGTGAGTGCTGGACCTCTTCATGGATCAGGGTTATAAGCAAAGCAGTCGGATCTAGAATTGCATATACATTAAAATGCTTGTTTTCGGATGCTAGAAACTGCATATTATATGTTAATGTCCAGTAAAGGGAGCACCATGGACAGTCCGTGAGGGTTCATATACTCAAGTAGTGCCTGTAGACCGTGGCCTGAAAATATCCATATCCACAGCGGCCAGTATATGAGTACATTGGACTCTCACGGTGTAACTGGGCTGCTATCCGAGGCCCTATTGTATGCCCATGACCACAACGGCCTCTGAAAACGAACTCGGCATGCAGTTGTTGGAGGCGTACGTCGAAACAGCATGCCATTCTCTTAATGAAATCAGGGGTATCTTGTTTTAGAGGTCTTTAAAGTAGCGTGCTGACTTCAGTACTCAGGACGCCCTTGGGGTTTCCTACCTTCTGAAACTTCCAAATCAGGCTCGCGCAAGCAAGCTTCAACAAAAACATACTTCATGCTCTACAAGTGAGTTTGGGTCCAATCTGACCTTGATATATATATATATGTATATGTAGATACATATGCTCTTTAGACGACTTCATGGCTTCCCCCAATCCGAACTTCCGAACTCGCGCGTTCTGTACCCGGGCCAGCCCTGCCAATTCATTTACGCACCCGAAGATCTGTCATGTATCTGCATAAACCCTAAACCCTAAACCCATAAGCCCTAAACCCTAAAACCTATTGGGGCCGATCCGCAACCGGAAACCTCTGCGGGCCTGTCATCACCAGGAGCTTCGCTTGCCGAAGGCCTTGGAGCACTCGTGCATTTGGCTGAACCACTCTTTGACATAATCTGTGTAAAATCGCTAAAGCCTTGTAAACCTTAACTTCCTGAATCGTTCTCTCCGACAGTAAAGCCGACGCCCGCCCCCTCGTTCAGGTTTCGCATGCTCTTTCTTGGACAAGGTTTTGTTCACCTACCTGGCCTGCCTTTAACCCGAAGCCCTTAACCCAAATGTGTTTGTCCCTAACCTCGAAAGGCTTGGCAGAAGGCTTCTCGGGTGTCCGGTTGCAACGACTAAGTGGCAGTCTGTACCAATGAGAATACGTGGGCTTTCATTTCAAGCCCGAAACAGACCTTCGCCCCGGTGTGGTTCGTGCGTCGACATGAACTGGCGTCCCTCTACCAACAGATCCAAAAACCTTAACCCCTAGACCCTACACCCTCGACTGATTCCAGCTCAGGAGCTCATGATGTAAACGCCATTGATCACCTCGTTGCTGGTGGCCGCAAACCTGAGGCCAGACATGAGATAATGGGCTTTGGTTGTAGGTTTTAGGGATCGTCGTAGACGGCCTGTCAGGCTTACAAGACTTTAATGATCTTGACAAGACTGAACTCATTCGGAGTAAGCCTGCCATGGCTTATTACAGCTATCCATCTGCAGAGCTGTGCATCCTACATCCCAAACCCAAATCCAATTTGGAACCTGGCAACCAGATGTTACTTTCCCGTTTTGCTCTAGTCTGGATCCCTCGCGCAAACAGTTCTGGGACAATCACTCATATCGTCTTTTTGGGGAAGGCAAACGGTCAACGCTTCAACCCGGCAAAGGTAAATGAGCTTCTGGTCTGGGTTTGGGTTGTGTGTGCGTGTATGTCACATGAATACTGAGAGACGAATGCCTCACGCAAGCTCAGTGTCTTCAGAAACTAACTTGTGCAAAGTGTATCTTCATGTCAAGCTCCCGATCACGTAAATCTGCCCTTGAGTCTGTGCCCTCTTGCGTCACTATCAGTTGAACGACGATCGTCAAACGATGTCTCTCTCAATGATGCCATGTTGTCGACAAAGCTCTTCCGACAACAAAAGCTAAACCCCACACCCAGCAGCATCTCAGTAAAGCACTGACCAGGATTTCAACAGTGATAGGCCAAAACTTGCTTGGCATCGAAGCTTCGTTTGGGTTGCCATGTAGCGAACGACTTAGCCTTCAGGGGCTGCGGGTTTAAGGTTCAAGGGTTTAGGGTTTGGGCTTTAAGGACTTAGGAGTTTCCTTTCTGGGGACGGAATCTTCGGCCCGCCTCTCCAGGGTGTGCATGCAGAAATGCCGCGGAAGGCCTGCTGCAAATGCAGCCGTCCAGCGCTTGTCACGTGTAGGGTCTAGGATTTTTAGGCTTGAGGTTGAGGGCTAAACCAAAAGCCTCAATCCTAAACCCTAAACCCTAAATCCTAAACCCTCAATCCTAAACCCTAAATCCTAAACCCTCAATCCTAAACCCTAAACCCTCAGGGTTTAGGGTTTAGGGCTTGGGGCTTTACGGTTTTTGTTGGCTCAGAGTTGGGGTTTAGGATTCTGCTTTGGTTATTGTCGTTGCTTTGTCGATGTAAAAGCTGCGTGCCTAAACCCTAAACCTGAAAACCTGGACGCCTAAAGCCTTATAAACCCTAAACCAATGTTCAGCTCTCTGACTTCAATCTGAAGGGAAGTCTGAATCCATCTCGGGGGCCGTTGAGGGGGTTTTGGGGGAATCTAGGTTTCATAGGTTTTTGGAGAGCTTTTATGGTATTTCGAGTCGCATGCATTTGTGCAAGCTTTTATAGTTTTATATGGCCGTTTGAAAAGAAGTGAGTGCCTTGCCTAGGGCTTTTTGCAATAAGGATCCTGATCTTCGAGGTCTATATGACGATAAGATTCCCGTGCTTTGAACATCCCTGTTGTGTAGTACTGGGCT
>BGNK01000956.1:13518-53497 GCA_003297005.1 Symbiodinium sp. clade A Y106 | reverse complement strand
GCTTCGGAGAGCGTCCCAAGGCGGTGCAGCTGGGCAAGGATAAGCCCGGCTCCCTCGCAGGCCAGAGACCAAGCGTAAGCCAAAATGATGCGCAACGGGGAGTGCTGGAGCTGGGTGGAAGGCCTCTGCCCTCAGCCCTAAACCCCTGAACCCCAAACCCTAAAACAAAGCCCTCAGCCGATGAAGCCCTGGAAGCCCTGGTCCCCTAAATTGTTAAAACCGCCTGAACCCCTAAGTAAGGCTTTTTTCGTTTTAAAGTGCAGTGACCTCTTTCCTCAGCTCCAAGGGCTTAAGTAAGGCTTTAGGGTTTAGGGTTTAGGGTTAGGGTTTAGGCATGAGCTAAACCCTAAACTTCCTAAACCCCAGAACTTTAAACTATGCGAAGCTTCCTTGCAAGCCCTAAACCCTAAACCTAACACCCAAAGCCCCTAAAACTTTCAACCTTAACCCCTGAACCCTAAGCCAGAACCGCAAAGCCCCCCAAACATGAACTCTTAACCTTCGAATCGATGTAAGGTTTAGGGTTAGGATTAAGGGTTTCCCAGAGAGCCCAATACCCCTTAATTAAGGAATATAGCGTAAATCATAATATGAAGCCCCTTATAATTTAAGGTTTATGGCTTAATTAAGGGGTATTGGGCTCTTAAACCCTATAGTACCCTTATAGTAACCCTTGTAGATCTCTTACTGCAGAACCCTTAAAGGAACCCTAAACCCTAAGCCCTATAGTACCCTTATAGTAATCCCTTTAGATCCCTTAAAGACGGCCTTAACAAAAACCCTCAATACCCTAAACCCTAAACCCCTAAGCCCTAAACCCTAAACCCCTAAACCCCTAAACCCCTAAACCCTAAACCCTAAACCCTAAACCCCAAACCCCTAAACCCCTAAACCCCTAAACCCCTAAACCCTAAACCCTAAACCCCAAACCCCTAAGCCCTAAACCCCTAAACCCTAAACCCTCCTTCAAGGAACCCTCAATCCTAAAACCGAGGGCTCCCTGGGCAAAACGCTGGGCCTTGCGGGAACTCCAAGCCCTCGCAGTCGCCGCCGAACCAAAGAGGCCACTCCTCTAAGCCTCCAGAGTTTAAGATTTGGGGGTTGATCAAAATTATGGGCCCCTTTTGGTCCCCTAGACTATAAGGAATATACTATAATACAGACCCCAAAAGGGCCCATAATTTTGATCAACCCCCATTTACAGGGTTTAGGGTTAGGGTTTCGGGGGTTAGGGGTTCGGGAGTAGGGTTTAGGATTTAGGGAGTAGGGTTTAGGGGGGTTGGGGGTTTAGGGTTCTCCTCTAAACCTCCAGGGTTTGTTTAGGGTTTAAGGTTTTGGGCTCAGGGTTGAGAGGCTTATCATCTTGCTTTTCGGTTTGGGGAGATTATTTAAGATCTGATGTTTAGGGGCTTGTGGGTGTAAGGTTTTGGGCTTAGGGTTTCGGGTCCAGGGTTAAGCATTTTGCATTTTTGGTTTAGGGTCCCTTTGCTTGTGGGTCTGTAGCTCCAAGAGGGACAGCCTGTGTTTGGGTTGAGTTAGGTGAAGAGCTCCCAAAGCCACAGCCGGTGTTTGGGATGTAGAGGTTTTGGGCTGCTTGGGTGGTTTAAAGGGTTTGTCTTTCGTTTAGCTGGGGCTCGCACTATGCAGTTTGGGGCCTCCCGTTGCGAAGAGCTTTTGGGCAGGTGGTTGAGGCTTCAGGCGAAATAACACATGAGGCTTTAAGGTTTAGGGTTGTGACGGTTTAGGGGTTTCGGCGTTAAGGGTGCAAGCGCTACTGTTAGGGTTTCTTCAGCGACCAGAAACATCAGACATACAAGCTGGCTCAAACATTATCGATCGAGAAACCCAGCTCCTTCCCCTCGCCGGGTAAAAGAAGCCTCAAACTTGTAGCCCAAATAAACCCGAAGCCCCGGAAACTGCGCGCCAAAACCCCAAAGCCGTCCCGCCCCTGAATCCCTGAAAACCGGCGAGAGAGACCTTTGGACCACCCGAAAAATTTCATGATGCCATCCGTGGGGAGGTCCGAGTCCTTATGCGGCCACGCAGTTGCGTTTTTGGGGGAGTTTAGGGTTAGGATTGAAGAACGAGGCTTCAGGGTTTAGCTATTGTGATAATAAGGAAATATCTGAGCTCTTGAGGGTGAGGTCGGGCTTTGAAGACTCAATTCTGGTATATAACGTTGTAGTCCGAATACACTCACACTATACGATCACGAGAGAACTTAGATCTCATAATCCAAGACACCCTGGCAGAAGGCATTGAAGGATTCATGGGGCTTAACACTCACATGTTTGACTGCCGGGTGCTCTTTTCGTGGTTGCTTTTGGCTAAGGCTCTGTTCGGTAAACGCACCGTTTAAAGAGTTGTGCCTTGTCAATGTAAAACCGTCCATCCTGCGCAGTTACGAATGCTTAGGTTCCCAAGTCTTCTGATTCCTTGCCTGTCCAGTAACCTTCAGGTTTAAGGGTTAGCCTTCGGGTTTGTTCTGTAGGGAAGAGACACCAAAAGTAGGTGAGGTCTTCTAATATAGGGGCCTTAATAATTAGAATGGGGTTTTGGGGCCCAAAGTACTATAAATGTAAGAAGGAACCCCAAGGCATGGCACACATCAGATGCGGCTTCGAAGTCCTTCCAAGGCCCTACCGAGCCTCCAAACCCACAACACTCGAAAGAATTTCTATGAATCTATGACTCAGGACAGGAACCCAGAGACTCCAATACCCCTGCATTAAGGAATACTCCTTAAATCATATTGGGGATCCTACTAAAATTTAAGATATAGTCTTTTATTAAGGGATATTGTAGTCTCTGGGAACCCAAATCTTAGGGTTTCGACAAGGATCCTCAAAAAAAATCTATGTCTCAGGACAGGAACCCAAATCTTAGAGTTTCGACAAGGATCCTGAAAAAGCTTCATCGATCTCCCTTCATGGGACATTGCGGAAGAGGCCCTACGATCAACGACCAAACTACTCAGGTCGGGTGTCGCTGAGGTCCAGGTGGTCGGCGGTGAGGTTGCTCGGCCTGTTCCTTTGAACGTGCTGTGGTTGGTTTTTTGATGAGGAGTTCTGGGTTAAGGGTTTAGAGAAAACAGTAGGGGCATCGATGTCGACACTCTAGAACTATTCCAAGAAGGAGGCATGGGGATCTGGGCACAAGAGCACAAGCGCTCAATCAACAAATCAAACCCCGAGTTTTCCGCTTCCCTTTTCGCATGGTGCAACAGAACCGGTTGTTTGGCTTTGAAAGCAGGGTAATTAATGAGTCAGTGCAAATCTCGGGATACTTCCCCAAGCCATGCCTCTCGCCCCAAACCCAACAGAATGGTAGGTCTCTGACCCCACAGATCTTTGGATATAACCCTTAAAGATCATAGGGCAGTGGCGATGGTTGACTCTACACCCTGCATGCTTTGGAGGGGGTCGTGGAGCTTTGAAAAGGGCCGTAGCGACTTTTGAGCTGCTCTGAAGCGTCAGGACGTTCGGCTTCTATGTGCTGCGAAAAGCTAAGAGGTTTCCGTCCGGGGGTATATTCGGCTGTGCGCTACGCGGATTTTCAATAATCAGCCAAGCAGAGAGTTTCAGTTCTGGCGATCACTCCTTTAGCTTTGAGTGTAGCATAGAGGCCTTCTACATTTCAGAATGGCCCCATTCAGGAAATGCCATCTTCGACCACATTCAGGACTGTTTGTTGGCTGTGTTGTGTCGGTTTGGGGCATTTTCGGATGCGGTGGAGAGAGCAAACAAGGTTTTTTAGGGCAAAAGACACGCACACACACAAACGAAAACACTATCAAGACAATATTGAAGGCATCCAGATGGCAGTACGAGATATTGCTTTCTGTGGATATGTGCACAGGCATACTGCGGTGTCTTAGAAACAGTCACACGATCTATATCTGAACGGATAACTGGATATATATATATATATGTATGAACATTTCGGATGTACCTAGATATCGTCTATTTATATATATATATATATATATGCGTGTGTTCCTATGTATATATATATACTCATACATGTAGATATACACTGATATACATATATACATATAGGTGTATATGGATACACACATAAGCAAATTCAAATATCTACATAATACACCTCTACATCCAGACATGTATGTCTACATGCATCGTGTAAATATGTACATATGAACATGTAAGCGGGTGTATGTATGCAGGTCTCGTGCATGGTAATTATGTATGTATGCGTGATTATGCATGTATGTATGGTATGTATGTGCATATGTACGTATACTATGTATGCATGTATGTATGCATGCATGTGTGCAGTAAATGCACTTGCATGTGTACACCAATATCCTGCGTTAGACACACACATGTATACATATATATATATATATATATATATATATATATACAATACGTATAATTACATACATATACACATATGTGCGGTTTTCACACAAACCCAAACGTGTGTACATGCGTGCAATTGAAACTTGACATGTGTATGCACATCCACAGCTAGCCTGTGTAGGAACCTGTCTATTTTGTTGTAACTACACTGAATAGTTGCAAGCCTGTGTGACCCCATCACAACAAGCTCGTTTTGCAAGCCGTGCGTCAGAACGACACCAACCGTGCCGTCTTCGTCATGGTCAATGATCAGCATGACCACCTGTTTCAGGCGCGGCATGGTATAAACTCACCAACACCCCAAACAGAGACCCTAGCTCTCACACCCTGCAGCTACCTCTGATGGTCCGAGACCGGATCACTGAAGCCCCCAACCGTGGCACTCGGGCCTACGCCTGGTTTCGGGTTTAGGGCTAATATGGGGGCCTTAATAATTTGAATAGGGTTTTGGGTTAGTTACATTGTGGTATAATTATAATAAGGAAGCCCCAAAACAGTATAGGTAAGTATTTAGGCCCTATACCCGAAACCTTATAGATCCCTTAAAGGAACCCATATAGACCCTAAACCCTTTAAGGGAACCCTAAATATTTAGGCCCCTTTGGCACACCCAAAACTTCAGCGAATCTGAACCAGAACCCTCGACGAGACGAAGCCCAGAAGGTGTAGGGTTCAGGGTTTAGGGGTTTGGGGGTTAGGGTTTAGGGGTTTAGGGGTTCAGGGTTTAGGGTTTAGGGGTTTAGGGGTTTAGGGTTTAGGGGTTTAGGGGTTTAGGGTTGGCCTTGGCGAAGTACTGTCGCCGTAGAGCCCAGTAGTCTCCTGGTACTTGGAGGTTCATGGGTAGTTATAAGTGGGGCTTAGGATTCCTTTAAGGGTTCTATATTAGGGTTTAGGGCTTAGGGTTTAAGTCTAGTTATAAGTGGGGTTATAAGTCCCCTAATATGTGTTATAATTATGGTTACCCTACTTATAACCCCACTTATAACTACCCATGAACCTCCAAGTATCGGATGTCATGTGCTTCTGCTTCTGGCAACCGCGGTTCGCAATCTTTCTGCGCATCTTTGTGGTTCGAGTACTTGGGTAGTTCGGCCGGATACCTGTATGTTTCAGCCTTCTATAATATTCCGATGATTATCATACGCTGAATCCGGAGCTCTACGCCAGTCTCTCTACACGTGAGCGCATCTGCGCGGGGGCGAAGGCTTTAAGGAAGCTCCGAGCCTGTTTGCCCGCGGTTCTGGGCCTCTGGATTAGGCAAACACTTGCAAGTGAACACATCCACATCCCTTTCGATGTAGGTTTAGGGGACTCTGGATCAGGGCTTCGAGAGGGCTCGGGGTTTAGAACGAGATGTTTAGGCATGTTATGTCACTGCCGCGCAGAAGCGATATTAGGGCTCAGGGAAGCTCGACCCAGAAGTCATCTCGAGCGTCCGGCTCTATTCTGGGTCGAAGAGGCCCCTGCAACACGTACAAGACTTGCTCCACTTATTTGGCATGCGTGTGTATGTGAATTGCTTGCCGGTTGTCTTCCGCAACTTGCTTCAGAACTTGCCTGGAGCCCCTGCGCCAAAGTCAACAGCCTGCTTTGCAAATCAGAGGGCATATATGGCAAATAGGGGTACAAGTACACGCCCTAAACCCTCTAGACTCTAAACCCTCTGAGCCCTATACACTCTATAAACCACCCTATAAACCCTATAAGCCCTATAAACCCCTGTAAACTCTATAAACCCTAAACTTTCCCTAGACCCCAAACATCTCATCCTCTTCCACCCAAGCCCCTCGAGCGGATCAACCCGAGGCTCCAATATCCCTTAATGAAGGAATACCTGTAGCCGAAAAGACCTACCTTTTTAAGGAACTATATATAGAAACCATAATGAGGAACCCTAAAAAGGTAGGTCTGTTCGGCTACAGGTATTCCTTAAACCATATTAGGGATCCTACCATAATTTAAGGTCTATTCAAAAATTAAGGGATATTTGAATCCCCTTATAAACCCTAAACCCTAGAGATTCCTTAGATCCCTTTAAGGAACCCTAGGTATTCCTTACTTAAGGGATATTGGAGTCTCTGGGAACCGAGGCTCCTGGTACAGAGAGGATCACCGAGCCCTTCTCCAAGAGGTCCGTGGAGTAGGCCCAGTCCTGCATTTTAGGGTTTAGGGTTTAGAGGTTTAGGGTTTAAAGGTTTAGAGGTTTAGGGTGGCTTTGAGTTGCTAACATTTGGGGAGGCGAGGAGTTCAGGGCGTAGTGTGTAGGTTTGAGGCTGTGTGTGGTAAACAGAGTATTGCAGGAATCTCCGCGAGAAGTTTCTTTTTTTCACTGCGCTGCATGGACATGTATATCTCTTCCATGCAGGCCTTCGGCCTGCCTACAGATCCAGTAGTTCTCCGCGAGCTATTGGCCTGGTGGAGGTGCCAGACAAGTGTTACAGTAAGCCTTCGAGCTTTAGACCAAATGACAAAGGAGCTGGGTCGTTGTTCAGTACTTCTTGGGACTTCCTTACTTCAATTTGGGACTTCCTTACTTCATTTTGGGACTTCCTTACTTCAATCTGGGACTTCCTTACTTCAATTTGGGACATCCTTACTTCAATCTGGGACTTCCTTACTTCAGTTTGGGACTTCCTTACTTCAATTGGGCTTTCATTATCAACCATAACTTTTCTTAACCTCAACGCCCAAACCCATTGCCCCGTAAGTTCCGCAAAATAAAACCGTTGTAAGCCGAGAATCAACCGATCCTTTCAAGCCTGAATACGTAAGTTCATTGACGGGGGGAGGAGAAAATCCAGAGTCAAAATTGTATACACCCCAAACCCCTTATATTTCATTATTACTATGTAGCTCCCTTGACGGAACTCAACCCTTAACCCTAAACCTTAGCCCCGTAACTAAACCCCGAACAGAGACCTTTGAGGGAACGTCAAAACCGTCCTTTGGCCGGTCGCCGCTCTGCGAACCTGAGGTTAGTAAAGCTTGCAGATCTTAGTGGCCACAGGGTTTTAGAGCTTTGTGGGGCTTCAAACGGGTCAAAATGGGTCTTTGTAGTGGCTGTCTCAGGGTTTAGTGGGAGGCTTCTAAATTTCTTGCTCATCAAGCCCTAAACCCTAAAACCCCTAAACCCTCGAAAACCCTAAACCGTGATACCTTCCCCGATTACACGAAAAAACCCGCTGCAGAATCTTCATGGGTCGGAACGGGTCTCTAGGGTCTGTAGGACTGTAGGGCTTTAGGGTTTACCCTGAATCCTCAATTGCCCTCAACCCTAAACGCACAGGATTTAGGATTTACCTATACTCTCCATTGTAGCCCCCTTTTGGAGGTTACCTTATAGGACCCTACATATAGAACTGGCTAAACCAAAAAAGGGAACTGCAATGGAGACTACTTGGAGGATCATGGGACTTAGTAAGTAAGGTTATAAGTACCGTAGTTGGGGTTATAAGTATAGGTACCCTAATTATAACCCTAGTTACTAAGTCCCATGATCCTTGAAGTAGACCCTAAAATCCCCTCTTATAAGAGAACCCCTGTAGGTCTCTTTAGAGGAGCCCTTTAAGGAACCCTAGTTACTAAGTCCCATGATCCTTGAAGTAGACCCTAAAATCCCCTCTTATAAGAGAACCCCTATAGATCCCTTTAAAGGAGCCCTTTAGGGAACCCTAGTTACTAAGTCCCATGGTCCTTTAAGCAGACCCTAAAGCCCCCTCTTATAAGAGAACCCCCTATAGATCCCTTTAAAGGAGCCCTTTAAGGAACCCTAGTTACTAAGTCCCATGACCCTTTAAGTATAGGTCGGGATCGGGAGGAACCCCTCAGGAGCCGCTCAAAAACGCATGGAAACGCTTGCGCAGATTGTCTTACTTGTCCAGTACATAAATAGGCCCCAAAGTAGTTCCTTTTTGGTGTTTAGGGTGTCTTCGGGCTGGAAAGGTCTTTCAAGGCAACTTTCAGGATACTGTGGGGTTTACGGTTTTGGGCTGTAGGGTTTACAGGGTTTGGGGTTTATAGGGGTTTAGGGTTTATAAGGGGTGAAAGAATAATCCGAAGTTCTTTACCCTAGACACAGCAAGCCTACTCTCAAGCGATATCACCCTACAAACCCTACAAACCCTAAACCCCTAAACCCTAATCCCAGAGACCTGCAAGCTCTGACTCAAGAAAACACATAAGCATTAGAGTTTGGTGGCCTCAGGAAGAAACATACACCGCCTCCAAGCTGCAACAGCAACACGTATTGGACACCGAGCCTGCAGCAACCCATAGAAGCCCTGGGTTTAGGGTTTAGGGTTTAGGGTTTAGTCTAAAAGCCTTATGCCAATCCGCCCAAACCCCCGAGCCCAGATCCGAGAGTCCAGGTTCCCTACCTCGACCCCCAACCAAAAGTAGGTAAAATAATGGCGAAAAAAACCTAAAAAGGCTATTCTTCTACATACTTTTGGGGTCCAGGTATACAGGATATATCCAGGCCTTGAAGGAGATTCTCCTTAGGTTTTTAGTTGGGGCCACAGCAATAGGGAACGGCAAAACCCTGACATCACTGCCTTGCACAAGCCGCGCGCGAAAGTCGCGCCAGTCCTGCGCCGGCAATTCTGGAACCTGAATGCCTAAAGCAGCCTCCTCAACAATCAAGCATATCATTATTGTTACCTTAGTATTGTTATTCGTATCACTGATTAGCAGTAATAGCAGCATTGCATTACTACTTCAACTCGCTCATCCCAACCTGCAACTTCATGACAAGGAAGTCACACTTTAGAGCCCCTTTCTCTTGGGTAGTTATAAGTAGGGTTATAAGTCCCTAATATGGGTTAAACTTATGGTTACGCTACTTATAACCCTGCTTATAACTACCCAAGAACCTCCAAGTATTCCTCAGGAGGCTAAGGGAGAGAAGGATGCAGGCGCACAGGGACACAGCTATTCCTACGGCTCCGTGTGCCTAAATGGTACATACTTTGGCCTTACAGGGCTTCCGGCATTTGTACTTTAAGGGCCTGTGTCTACTATATGGGTACATGGAGCCTTAGGGCATGACACGGCTTACGTAGTGTTTAGGGCTTAGGGCCCCCGAGAACCCAGAGCCTGAACCTTGCAAAAGGCCCTTCTTTTGCATCACGCTGGTTCGCGCAGCAATGCAAGGCCTAGAGTTCAGTGCTTATTGTGATTATGATGATGGTAACAATAGCCATTGACGTTGTTATGGTTATTGTTCATGAATATAGGCCTTGCAGACAGTACCGCAGACTGTACATGTGATACCGTCCAAAGAAGTCGGTCTGCACCTAGCTGACCTCGTTAGTCACAGCTCAGCTGACAGCGCATGCCTGGACACGACAGCACGAATCTGTTGGGGCCACTTGCCCTTCGACCGTTACGTTTTGCTCTTTCTTTTTCTGCTGCTCCTGGAGCCGCCTTTCCTGCACCATCTTCTGCAGTTCTTTCTTGCTTTTGCAATCTGGGCATCTACATTCATCTGGAGCGAAGCAAGGAGAACCCCGCCCAGCCACCGAGTACTGATCACCGGCACGCTTCCAACCGGAGGAGCTAAGTGTCATAGGCCCAAGCATGATGCGGCTCTCCTCTGCCGGGGAGGCATCCAGGCGATGGATGCACTGGTCGTTCGGCCACACCACAAGGCGGCACGGCTTCACTTCGACGGAATGATGTTGGGAACCCGTGTCAATCACCAAGGTGCCAGAGCCTNGAGGCATCCAGGCGATGGATGCACTGGTCGTTCGGCCACACCACAAGGCGGCACGGCTTCACTTCGACGGAATGATGTTGGGAACCCGTGTCAATCACCAAGGTGCCAGAGCCTTACTGCTGGTTAGTATGAAACACACGCAGATAAGGAACAGCCCCTGACTAGTATTATCCTACCCATGCAAACCCTACTAGCAAAGAGCCAGGAGCCCGCAAGATAAAGAACGGCCACCAAGCCCTCGACGCGTGTAGGATCGGGCCTCCCCATCGCATCGAAGCCAGTGTCTTGGTGCATAGGAGAGCTTCCCACCGCCACCCGACCGGGCATCGGAACCAACTCTGATCGTGCGTCAAATTCGCCTGGCAAGTTTAGAAAAGTTCTTTTTGGTTATGGGCGTCGCTTTCTGGGACCATGCTCCAATTTCAGTCATGTAGACTCATACACCCAAAAACGAGCACCCCAAACCCTGAAGCCTAAACCGGTACACCCTGAACCCAAAACCCAACAATAGCCGGAACAACCTAACAAAACCCTTCTGGAACCATGCGGTATCCCTTGAAAGGAAGCCTAAGACCCTCATAGGACCACTTTGAAGGTATCCCTTCAAAAAGCCCTTTCCCCCTCTAGTATCCCTTTAAAGAAACCTCCAGTACTGCAGAATCCCGTTATAAGGCATTCTTAGAAAGAGCCCTAAAGTCCTTAGAACTCTTACAGCAGCCCTAATAGTATCCCTTGAAGGCACCTGTTAAAGGAGCCCTAACCCTCAACCCCGAAACCCTAAACCCCCTAAACCCTAAAACCCTAAACCCTGAACCCCTATACCCTCAACCCTAAACCCTCAACCCTAAAACCTCAACCCTAAACCCTTAACCCTAAACCCTCAACCCTAAACCCTCAACTGTCAACCCTTAACCCCTAAGAGCTGCCCTAAAGTCCCAGCGCCTGGCAGCTCCACAGCTGCGGGATCCCGACCCGCAGCGCAGCTGCCAAGCACTGACTGTAGAAACTGCTCCAGCGGCTTCCTGAGAGCATAGCACATGGTATAGGATGGTCTAGTAGAACTAGTATAGTATAGTAAAGTAAATAGTATATAGAGCAAATAATATGTAGTAGTAGAAACTGCGCCAAAGGTCTCCTGAGAGTATGGTATTAAAGTATATAGTAGATGGTAGATTGTAGATAGTATTCTAGTAGATATAGTAGGTCGTATGGTACAGTATGTCTATAGTATACTGTGGTGAAGTATAGCAAATACTATGATATAGATATAACCTGGCATAGTACAATTTGACAATATGATAACTACAAAATAATAGTACACTCAGGAAAGTGTGACATGTTGTGGTAAGATACGGCATGATATGATATGTGATATGATCGAAAATAGCTTGTGGGGAACCTAGCTTGTAATCCGGGTGTGGGGTTCGGGGGTTGCAGGATTGTAGGGGTTTTAGGCTTAGGGCGTATGGATAGTCTAGGATTTGGGGGATCTAAGCTCAAATGGCTCAGGGTTCCTTTAAAGGGTTCTATAAGGGTTACTACAAGAGTTCCCGTAAGGGTTGCTTTTCAAAATTGGAAACTGAACAACTTCCCGGACCAAGCTAGATTCGGAACAAGGACTTCCGGCAAGGCGGTCCGGGCAGCCGGGGCGAGCGGTGCGAACTTGCTCAGAATTAGCTGCCGCAGATCGTTGTCCACGACGCCATCCAGCACCACGATCGACATGGCCCAGCCTACACCCTCTACGCCCTGAAGCGACAAACCTGATCTCCCCTGATCTCCGAGCCAGCTCGATTCAGGAGCCCGCAGCGGAGGCTTTCGCTCTTCCCGCTCCCCTAGCCGTGGTTTCGGGTTTAGCAAAGCCGAAGGTGCAGGGTCCAGGGGCACCGCCCCTCGACTGGGTTCGGGGTTTAGTAGAGTTCAGGGTCTAAGTCTCAGGGATACGAAGAAAGGGAGAGGTTCACCAGTGATAGCTCCCTTCTCCTGCTTTCGAGTCGGAAGTTCCACTCTCCACTCCAAGCTCTGGGTCTTTTATCCACGGTGTGGTGCACTTGGAGGCGACCAAGGTTCAAAGTGCTTCATGCGGGCTGGTTATGTTCCCCTAGACCTCCAGTTACCTAAATAGGTTACTAGCCATGTATCATATACCTCAGTAACCTACTATTTAGGTACCCAGAGACTCCAATATCCCTTAATTAAGGAATATACCTTAAAAAGTATAGTAGGATCCCTCATATGGTTTAAGGAATATTCCTTAATTAAGGGATATTGGAGTCTCTCAGTAAGTGGCGCCCAAGGGTTCCTTATCTCCAACTCTACTTGCTACTTCCCATACTGACGCTCTGGAGCCCACCTTCTTCCTGGGGGGCTATAAGCGGTTTACCTACAGTCTCCAGTACAGCTTCTTTTGTGGGGGGGGGGGGGGGGGGGGGGGNGGGGGTGGGAGATGGCTAGTCTTATGCTGAAGACTGTATAGCACAACCTAAACTACTACAACCTACTCTTCTGCAAGCTCTTCTTACAAACCCTAATATGACATGTGTAGGGACCCTGCCAATAAGTAGGTTTTGGTAGGATAAGGAAAACAAGGCAACCGAAAAAGGAGCTCAAATGGAGACGAAGACAGCCAGCCTGAACAGTATCAAACTACGGTTGATGATATACATCCTGCATTACCCATAAAAAGGAGTATACCATAATTCCCCAAATCAAGCATCACTGAGGTAATGCAGGATTTATATCATCAGCCGTACTCTTGCAGTAACCATTAGTAAGCTTATTCTAGTGCCCCCATATAGTAACCTATTATACTTACCCCATATTGTAGTTCTTGGAGAGCACCCTACTGCAGTCATTAGCCCTTATAGCAACCTAATACACGGCGTACGTGGAGTTCAGGGCTTAGAGCCCCGAGAAGTCAGAGCCTGAGCGTTACAAGAGGCTCTTTTGTGTTGCTTCATGCTGGTTCGCGCAGCCTTGCAAGGCCTGGGGTTTAGGGCTTGCTGAGACTAGTATGATTCTTCTAACCATTTTTGCTTATTATATAATGCTTCTGGACAATAATATTAACATTAGTTGCATGATTACTGTTGCTACTATTATGAATATCGTTATCATCATTCTTGTTCATTAATCTATGCCTTGCAGACTGTATCGCAGACTGTACATGTGATACCGTCCAAAGAAGCCGATCTACACGTAATGTTAGTGGCATATCAGCTCACCGCGCATGCTTGGAAACCACACCACGAATCCGTTTGGGTCGCTTGCCCGCCTTGCTGGATTCTTTGCTGGTTCTCCCTTTCTCTTAAAGCTCGCTGCCGTTCGCAGGCAGAACACTTGCAGTCCGGGGTAGAATAGCAGGGGTCACCCCGCCACGACGCATACTGATCACCGGCACGCTTCCAACCGGAGGAGCTAAGTGTCATAGGCCCAAGCATGATGCGGCTCTCCTCTCCCGGGGAGGCATCCAGGCGATGGATGCACTGGTCGTTCGGCCACACCACAAGGCGGCACGGCTTCACTTCGACGGAATGATGTTGGGAACCCGTGTCAATCACCAAGGTGCCAGAGCCTNGAGGCATCCAGGCGATGGATGCACTGGTCGTTCGGCCACACCACAAGGCGGCACGGCTTCACTTCGACGGAATGATGTTGGGAACCCGTGTCAATCACCAAGGTGCCAGAGCCTTACTGTTGGTTAGTATGAAACACATGCAGATAAGGAACAGCCCCTTTCTAGTATCCTACCCATGCAAACCCTACTAGCAAAGAGCAAGGAGCCCGCAAGATAAAGAACGGCCACCAAGCCCTCGACACGTGTAGGATCGGGCCTCCCCATCGCATCGAAGCCAGTGTCTTGGTGCATGGGAGAGCTTCCCACCGCCACTCGACCAGGCATCGGAACCAACTCCGATCGTCCGTCCAAGGTGCCTAGCAGGTCGGGACAGTTCAGGATTTGGGGTGTCCCTTTCTGGATTCGTACTGTAATCGAGTTTCGTTGAATTCAAGGGTGCAATATGGAGTAACATGGAGACTAAATCACAAAAATGCCTAGAACCTGGCACGTCAAACCCTAGACTCTAAACCTGGAAGCCCAAAACCTCTGCACCCTACTAAACCAGTACACCGCAAGCCAAAAGGGGTGAAACCAGCCCTACCCGCTAAACCCTACACCCTAAAACCCTACAACCCCAAGCCGTGAAGCCCAAAAACCGAAAGCCTGAAACCTGTGCCCGGAGACTGGCAGGGCTTTCGGGTTCCTTTAAAAGATACTCTATACTTATACTATACTTCAAATACAATACTATGCTATAAATATACCATACCATACATACACGATACCATACAATACGATTTCATACTTTACTGTATAATAATGTAGAATCCCTCAACGGCATCCTTGCAAGGAGCCCTGATGTCCGCATAGAACCCGTAGAGCACCCCTCATAATATCCCTTTAAGGAGCCGTTTAAAGAAACTCCAAACCCTAAACCCCTAACCCCTAAAACCCAAAACCCCTAAACCCTCAACCCTGAAGCCTTAACCCCTAAAAACCCTGAACCCCTAAACCCTAAACCCCCTAACCCCTCAACCCTAAAACTCTCACCCCTCAACCCTTAACCCCTATGAGCCGCCCTAAAGCCGCAGGGCCTGGCAGCTTCAGAGGGCCGGGATCTTTTCCCTCAGCGCAGCAGCGAAGCACTGACTGTAGCCACTGCTCCAGCGGCTTCCTGAGAGTATAGCGCATAGTATAAGATGGTGTAGTATAGTATAGTAAAGTAAATAGTATATAGCAAACAATATGTAGTATATAGTAGATAGTATATAGTCGGTAGTATATAGTATATGGTAGATATAGTTTCGTGTAAATGCAGAATAGTAAGATATAGTATAGTCGAGTACCGTATAGTAGATATTACGATATGCTATATAGTATATGGTATATATGGGTGCTTGTCAAAATTATGGTCCCTTTTTGGCTCCCTATCATAATACGGCACCTATTATGTAGGGTACCCAAAACGGGACCATAATTTTGACAACTACCCATATGGACCCTAATAAAGTACCCTAAAAAGCAGGATCCCTACCAAAAGAACCCAAAAAATAAGGTACCCCTAATTTGCGGAAACTCCCAAACCCTAAACCCTTTATAGAACCCTTATAGATCCCTTTAAGGAACCCTTATAGATCCCTTTAAGGTGTTTATAGTCTACACTGTAGCCACTGCTAAAGCTGCTTCCTGGGGAACCCGGCTTTATCGGGCCAGGAGTTCAGAGGATGAATCCCTGGGGATCCAAAACCCTACTGTTTTGGCTTTAGGGTTTAGGGTTTAGGAAAACCCTACTGTTTTGGGTTTGGGGTTTAGGGTTTAGGAAAACCCTACTGTTTTGGGGGTCAGGCCCTCTAATTAGGGGTCATAACCTTTTATTTTGTGGGGTTTGGGGATACAGGTAAGGTTTAGGGGCTAAGTTTTTTAAGGCACTTTTTAGGAATGGGTCAGCTCCAAAGCGGTATCCCCAACTCCAAAAGCAACACAAACGGGTATGCTCAACAACCCGGTTTCGGAACGAAAACCTCTGGCAGAGCCGTCCCGGCACCCGGGGCGAGCGGGGCGAACTTGCTCAGAACTAGCTGCCGCAGATCGTTGTCCACGACGCCGTCCAGCACGACAATCAACATGGCCCTTATGCCTACACCCTAGCTTCAAGGCTGAACTCCGAGCCTGTCGAAGCATAGCCATTCATGAGCCACTTCCCCCTCCCCTGATCGTGGTTTAGGGCTTAGCAAAAGGTGCGAGTATAGGGCACCGCACCTTATCAGGGCCTGGGGTTTAATAGACTTTAGCGTTTAGGGATACGAAAAACGGGAGAGGCTCCACACTTATAGATAGCCCCCTCCTGCTTTCGAGTCCATGTTCTACTCTTCAAACTCCACACTCCGTGTTGTTTGTCCACACACTGCACAGGAATGATCAGTGACGACGGTTTTATGTGCTTCATGTGGGCTTAGGCGTTAGCATGTCTGTTTCATCTTTTGGTGTCCTTGCCCCTAACCCCGCTTGCTATGCCCGATTATCCTTCAAGCAGACTCTTGCTTTTCACTGTGTAGGCAGCAAAATCGGCTCCAAGCCTTTCAGGTAACTTTCTGGCTAATCCCTCCAAAACACTCCCCATGAAAACGCCTGGTCACTACATACCCTCTAAGAGAACTAGAAATCCCTGACGAGGCAATCTCTGTAGAGCCCACTGCTCCAACCCCACTGCCCTACTATTAAACCCCAGTCAATGGATCAAACACCTTAGACCAGGGTGTCCAGGTAATATAGGAGCCTAAATAATTACCAACACTACTTTGGGGTTCCTTATATAGTATAGTACGATGGGCCCCAACACCCTATTCTACTTATTAAGGCCCCTATATTATCTCACCCATATGTGTATTTCCGAAGTATTTCCAGGAAGCTGTGCCATCAGCTGCCGGGGGCTTTCACTCTAAACCCGTGCAGTCTCGGCTGTAAACCGTGCAGCTTTTCTGAGAAAGCTTACAATCACGCACGGTTTAGCGTTTAGGGTTTAGGGTACCCTTGCAGGAGCCCTTGTAGAAAACACACGCATCACCATACAAACCCTTTTCAGACCCGTCGGGAAACCCTGATTAAAAACCCTGCCGAACGCACCCTTGCCTCAGTACTCTCGGTCTGCCCCAAAACCCGGCGACGGCTGCGGCTAAGCCGGTCATGACCCGTCCTGGACGGGTGCCAGGATAAGTTTGATGTGCATACCTAGGCCGGTAGAGTAGAGGTATCTCTAAAGCTGTATGGCCCTGTAGCAACCTATGCATGTCAACATGTACATATGTTGTACTGAGCTATGTGCTCACACACACATGCATTTCTTTCTCTCTCTCTATATCTATATACATATATATTACTATTATAACATCTTTTATACACATGCATACATACATACATACATACACACACACACACTCAGACATTGAAACTTCTGTTTATCTAAATCATCGAGGGCTGTAGCTACGTACAAAATTGCATGTATGCGTACATACCTACGTACGCATGTACGTATATACACAAATGCATACATACATGCATGCATACATACATACATGCATACACACGTATGTACACTTGCGTGGGTATGCATTTGCATCAGTGTGCGCATGTGTGTGCGCACATGTATGCATGCATACATGTATTTATCTGTGTACGTGCGTGCACGTGTACACCGACACATGTACATGTACCTATGCATCGTGTTGTCGTTTGTGTTTTCCTTGTTTGAGAGTGGCGGTGTGCAGTAGACTTCTCATACATCATGCACTATCGAACGGTTCCTAAACCCTAAACCCTAAACAGGGTTTATGGAACGAGGCACTGTCATCTCACGGTGGGGCTTCAAAGTGTCTTGCTCAACTCAAACTGTCGGGCCGAGTCCGCCCAAAAGCCCCAGTACCTCCAGAGTATCTACCAGTATAAACTTGTATTTCAAAATGGTTCCTTTAAGAAAAAAGTATTAAAGTACGGTACTCCGAAGTACCTGATCTGATTTTTTAGGCATATCTACCTCAACCCCTCTGTAGAAATTCCCTTTGCAGGTAGCTGCAGGACCCCTAAAAACTAGGCTCAGGACTCCCTGAATGATCCCTGAACCCTAAACCCTAAACCCTCAAGAGAGGAAGGTCGCCACGCCCAAGGCTCAAAACTCTGAAGGCCCAAAACCCTGTAATGTAGGAACCTGATTGAGAAACCCTGGGTCTATATTAGGGTCCCTTTAAAGAGGTCTTTAAGGGTTACTATAAGGGATCTATAAGGGTACTATAAGAATGTAGGAACCTGATTGAGAAACCCTGGGTCTTTATGAGGGTTCCTGATATGAATCCTACTATTTGGGGGTTATGGGGCCAGGGTTTCTTGATCCGGTTCCTACATTACCCTGAAACCCAGAATTCTCATGAGGTCTAGGGCCTCTCTCCGCAGGTCTCGGATCTCAGGCCAAACTGGCGGTGAAGATCCAGTGATGATGAGTATCACACTGATGATGCTGGTGATGAAGGCGTTGAAGATGATGATGATGATGATGATGATGAGAAGATGATGCAACCTGAACCCGAAACCGGAAGAAATGCGCATTACTAAGAGTGTCAGAAGCCTTCGTAGGTCGGATGTTGCAGCTGAGTGTTTGAACTTCAGGTGTTGCGGCTGATTGCTTTCATCGTCGTGGAGATAAGTTATGGTTTTGGATGTTTCTCGGAATGCAGAAACTCATAGACCCAATATTCGTATGGCTCCAATATGGAATCCGGAAGAAAGTGCCCGAACCGAAAACAAGAGCACCAGTGGACCCTAAACCCTAAGCCCTATAGACCCCTTAAAGGAACCGTTGTAGTACCCTTTAAAGGAACCCTAATTATGAAGGCCCCCATATTACGAGTTCCCCTGCCAAGATTCGTCTGTGACTTGGGAAAAACGAAGGACGTCGTTTTCGAGGGTGCGAAGCACCAGGCCAGTAGCCTCCAGGGACCGAAGTCAGGGGGCCCAGGGGCTGAGAAAGCAAGGATTACAGGTACATCAAAAAAAGAAAGCATAAGAGACTGGAAGATTAAATATGACTGTTATGGTTTCCACAACATGTACAAATATAAATCACCTGGAATATAGGAAATGTGGTCTAAAACGGGAGTGTGCACTGGGCTTCGGAATGCATGTCAAAAGCTTGAGCTCCGCTCTGCGATCACCAAAACTTACACTTGTCCTACGGTCTACATATGTGTGAATTGGTATGCATGCATGTGTATCTACACGTATATTTGTTATAGCATCGAACAGCGGGGCTTCGACTATCAAACTGAGGCTTCACAGACAATAGACAATAGGGCTCAAGTTTACGTCAGGAGAGTGTCTGAATCCGATAGCCGGAAGGGTTAAGCCACTGTTCCCCATACCATTAAATCATTGTCAAGCTCTGACCAAATACCGAAGAAGACACACAGCCTGTGGAATCCGCACACAACATGTAAAGCGAAGTTTCCGAAAACAGGGGACCTAATATATTACCCTAAATACTAGGATCCCTATGAAAGGACACCAACATAAGTTAATTTTCGGAAACTCCCATATAAATTCATCCAACAATCTTTCACGAAACCCTACAGACCCCGAAGCGCCTGGGACTCCAGCCTGGAACCTTCCCAGCTGGATCGCTGTCTACTTCCCTGCCCGTTGCTAGCCACCAAGCCCTAGACCCACCCTAAACCGCAAAACCCCTAAACCCGCAACCCTAAACCCTAAACCCACCCTAAACCCTAAAACCCCTAAACCCCTAACCCCGAACCCCTAAACCCTTAACCCTAAACCCTTCAAAGGAGCCTGGGATCCCCAAAAAACCCTGAGCCAAGGCCCTGACAATGTCAGCAGAAGGCAGGCGGCGCATCTCAGCAGTTTGCCATCAAGCAGCGGACGGTCCTCGGGGTCTCCACTACTTACCTTTGGTTAGTAGGGAATGGGTTTAGGGTTTAGGGTTTAGGGTTACCTTTGGTTAGTAGGGAAAGGGTTTAGGGTTTAGGGTTACCTTTGGTTAGTAGGGAATGGAGGAATGGGGTACAATTATAGCTACTATTACTACCATTCTTCCATTCCCTACTAACCAAAGGTAGGAATAGTGTTCCTTTTGACGGCTGCTGTTAACGGCTCCTTTCTAACGGGGTCTATGTAAGGATTACTCTTATGGTTACTACAAGGGTTTAGAATAGGGGCCTTAGTAAATAGAACTGGGTTTTGGGCTCCTTTATCGTTCAAGTATAATAAATCAGAAACACCAAACTGAAAGTGTCCAAGTACCAATATTATAGTAGCTACTTCGTCGGTATTTGGGCCCCCCAAAGTATATATTAAACTAGAACTTGCAGCCTTTGGGAAGTAAGGAGTCAAGTTAAGGGTTCAGGTTTTAGGGTTTAGCATTTAGAAGTTTGGGGGTTTAGGCTTATGTAGGGTTTATAGAGTTTCGGAGTTTATACTTGTGGCTCTAGTTGCCCACGATTTCGGAGTATGTACTTCAGTGGCCATAATGTAGATACCTTTCTGGGGGGGGGGGGGGNGGGGGGGGGTCAGGTACGGCCTCATTCGAGAGTTCGAACTTGGGGCTTGGAGTTCTTGCGTTGAAGCTGCTGCGAGGTAGGACTGACTTGGAGGATCAGGGGCCTTTGTAAGTAGAGCCATAAGCGAAAAGGGTTTTCGGCTTCCGGCTTCTCTTGACCGTAAGTGTTTATACGGTTTAGGGTTAGATGATAGAGGGGTTTGGGGGTGTAAAGTTTCAAATCCGACAATCCCGAAGCACACGCTGCTGCTCTGACGGGCCAGGATAGTCTCTACCTGAAGAGCTCGAAGGCTGTCTTGCAGCTAAGTTCCTAGGTCTGGGGTTCCTGAAAAGATGAGGGCACTTGGCAAGCAGGAATAAATGCACATTAATAGGCGCTCTATGTCATAAACTTATAGGCAGTTACAACTTTACATACCCTACTTATAGGGCTGCTTGCTGAGTCCCGTGATCCTTAGTATAGGCGAGGCTCTCTGCGAGACGTCCCATGTGGGCCCCGCGGCAAACGCCCCATCCACAGCGACATGGTGGAGAGCTAAATCTGAGGCGTAAAGCCAGGATCGAAATCTGACGACTTGCTGGACCCCGGTTTACTGCGTCAGTACGTGCTCGGCCTAGAGTGCAGATTCTTCGGGCTTTCGTGCTTGTTGGACTTTGCATCTATCATACCATGACATAAAATGCCGGCAGGCCGGGGTACATAGACCCTGTAGATCCCTGTAGTAAGGGTGCCAGAGATATCAGCTCTTTAGACCACGGTTTGTAATTCGTCGTCTCTCCATGCAGCCAGCAACGTAAAACAGCTGAGTCGAAGAGCGGCGAGGATAGGCCCTTCTCATCATTCCCATATATCATTCCCCCCAGCAAGATTTCGGGTACTAGACTGGTCGGCCACAGTTGCAAGAGAAGGTGTTAAGCTGCTGAGATCTGGCTTGGTTGACGGCTGCAATCGAGGGCTGGGGCTTTTGCTTGGACCAGTAGATTCTGAGCCTATCTACCCTGAACACTGAGGATTATAAGCCTTCGGGCTCATGGGCTTTTGGGGATTCAGGCTTGCAGACTCGTGCGCCCCATTCCGCAGTTAGCATACCGAAGCCTTGTGGCCAACTTTCTTAGTCTTAACTAGGGCGGACCCCCCAAAGAATACATCCCTCTTATGACAAGGACTCTGACAAGAGACGCTAATTAAATCTTCGAATCATGCCACATCAGCATCCTCAGAACAAGGGGCGCTGCTACGAACGTCCGCTGTCGACCACGCTTACATCAGTCTATTATACCTGAACCCGAAATCAATATGGTTCGGACTCCTAAACCCTAAATCCCGACGCCGAGATCTCAAACACTAAACCTCAGTCTCTAAACCCTGAGCCCTAAACCCCTAAAACCCTAACCTCCCAAAACCTAAGCCCAAAAAAGCCATACTATAATTATAGTAAGGCCCCTAAGATAGAACCCTACTATAGATCCCCTATAGACCCCTTGAAAGGACACCTTAAGTAAACCCCGAACCTCTAAGTTGACCAGGACTCTCAAGTGCCCCTTAATAAAGCCCTTATGGCCCTTAATTGTGGTTATTTGGGATTTAGGGTTTAGGGTATAGTAACCCTTATAGATCCCTTTTAAAAGGAACCCTAAAGCCGCATTCCCCAACCCTCAAGCCCAAGCCCGAACCCTGGACTCATGAGGCTCTCTGGGCCCGAACAAGTGAGGGCTCGGGGTAAGGAGTAGACCTTAAATTATAGTAGGATCCCTAATATGATTTAAGGAATACCTGTAGCCGAAAAGACCTACCCTTTTTAGGTTTCCTTATTATGGTTTCTATATATAGTTCCCAAAAAAAGGTAGGTCTTTTCGGTTACAGGTATACTATACCACCCTTAGAACCATGAAACTAATAATAGTCTTCAAATTCTCTTGGGTTTTATGTGAACAAAAGAAACAAATAATAGTCTTCAAAATCTCTTGGGAAAATCCTGAGGAGACTATAGTTCGCAAGGCCCGAAACCTACACGAGACAGATGCGCCTGAAACCTGTCACGGCCAGAAAAGTGCGACGAAGGGCCGCAGCGCGGGCGCAAAGTTGGCCGTTACCAATCTCGGCTCCCAAAAGTTTAACTTTTTCTAACGAAAAAAGTCTATGGCTTTTTGAAACCAAAAAAGCTTAGGGTTTAGGGGTTTAGAGTTCGTGGCTACCAGCCAAAGTGCATAGAAAGCCTTGAGGCTGCATATTAGGGTCGTGGAGCATTTTAGGTGCATGGTCTTGAGTCGGGTTTAGAGTTCAGAGTTCAGGGGCTAAGGATTAAAGATTGGGGTTAATTACTATAGGGGCCTTAATAATTCTAATAAGGTTTTGGGATACATTATATTGTAATCATAATACGAAACCCCAAAATACCATATAGGTAATTATTTAGGCTCCTATATTAGTAGCGTGTTCGGACTGCAAGGACCATATGAGGAGCAGCTGTGCGGATTCAGAGCTTCGGAGTTCGACCTTTTAGGGTTGCAGATGTGAAGGGATGAGGGTTTTTGGTTTGAACCCTCATGCCTTTTTAGCCGAAGCCTCCAAGAAGGGTTTAGCTTTTAGGGTTTTAGGAATTAGGGGATTAGGCTTCAGCTCCGCAACCTCGCAGCGCTATCTCAGGTATGACTGTTTGTAGAGCTTCGGGGGTCAACGGGATCTTGTAATGTAGGGGCCTTAGAAATTAGAATAGAGTTTGGGGGTTCCTGGTAATTATAAATGTATATTTATATATACATATCTATATATATATATATACAGTAGAAATAATATGCCCCAAAACCCTATTCCAATTATTTAAGCCCCTATAATATGAATCTGTCCGCAACGTGGCGGAAAATTAAACGGCCACCTCATACATTTGCAAGGCACGTTCGCATACATCAACTCTATCACGGCGATGTGAGTTGTTGCTGTTGTTGTTGTTTTCCCGGGTTCGGGTCGCAGGAGGGTTTGCTGAAGTAACAAAAACTTCTGCACAAATTGCGGCGCCGGCAATGGAACCTGGGGGTACGTCACACAACGATCTGGGTTCGATGCCTGGACATGGACAGTGCTCCTGAAAGCCGGGCCTGTAGTGCAAAGCAGTTGCACGACAACGCTAAAATAGGGGCCTTAACAATTAGAATGGGGCTTTGGGGGTATGTACTACTATACTTACAATAAGGAACCTAAGGAACCCCCAGAATAGTATAGGTATTTATTAAGGCCCATGTAGTAGTCTAATACACCAGGAATGCCAGTATACGTGCGAATGGTTGTTGCTGATGAGGGACATATGCAAGGTCGCTGCATTCCTTGAAATTCACTCTGCTTTGGAGCCGTGCCGGGTTCAGATCTTCGCATGCAAAGAACAACTGTTCAAGAGTCAAACGTAGTTACGTAGCTGCAATTGAGGAGCGACCCGATGCTCGAGCTGAGCAAGCACACGCCGTACCTGCAAAATCGACATCGACACTAACTAATGTTGTCTTGCACAACATGTCATTTATTGAATGCCCCCGCGACGACTAAGCCCAGCAACGCTTGCTGCCAGGTTGCAAATGCACTGAAACAATATTAAATCAGTATTTATGTTGAAATGTGTTTTGCAAAACAGCACACACGCACACACTCAAATCCAGTCAATCTTCTTGCTGCCTCTGGTGGATTCTTCACAGAGGTGTGGGTAGTAGCTACTACTCCAACTGCTCCTACTACCACCACCTGTAAATTACATCTTGACGCCAGGAATCGCGGAAACTGAAATTCGTAAGCCCAAAAGCTTATGACATCTCCCCCACATAACCCAAACAAGGAGAAGCAAAGCTTCCTGCAAGACAGGTGCGAGTTGCAAGCCGCTCAAACTTCTAAATCATAGTCACACCAGCTCTGCAGTGTTCCTTTCGGAACAAACAGCGAAAACCCCTAAACCCCTGAAACCTAAATCTTAAAAATCATCTTAAATCGCAAATACACCGACATACGAGGCACTCAAGCCATCACATGTCGGAGGGTAGGGTTCGGGGTTTCATTCAATGGCCGACACTCAAGCTCTCACTGTAAGATGTTGCGACTTGATGGGTTCTGCGCTCAACTTCCGAAACTACACTTTCCCAACCCGGAAACCGTGTCCAAATAAGCACGATGACGCACGAAACCTCAGACCCTAAACCCCAAACTCTGTCCTAATTCGGGCCAGCAGAGTATCGGTGCAGAGTGGCAACTTGGTTATGACGAAGAGCCTGATCAAATGACGCTACACGCTGACTCCCAGCTCTACACCCTAATACTCAACTGCTCGTACTACGCACTGACCCTCTTTGATCTAGGTTTAGGCTTTTAGCCACATGGTACCTACAACCTGCATAGAGGCCGTGTTTCACAAGAGGTCATGCACGCTTAGTTTAGGACGAAGCATGTGCTTGATAGGCATCCAGAATCCAGACAGCCCAAGTCCCCTCAACCCAGGGAAGGATAAATTTACAGGACTAACCCGAAGCCAATTCTAACTTCATAAAACACACTGTTCAACTAAAGTGGATTCTTGAACCAGAACGACAACATTTTCCTTTCTTGGCGTACGGTCCTTGACAAAAGGTATGCAAGTATGCCTCGTCATAAGACCCACATGATCTAACAACAGAAACACCATAGTGAATATCGTCTGAAACCCGTGAAGCGCATATAAGTGCTTGTAAAAAACTCCTGACACCCTAAAACCACATAGAATCGACTAACGCCTAACAACTCCAAACACCAACCTAAAAAACGCTAAACCCAAGAGTACTGCGGTGCTCAGCAGAGCTGGCCTGCTTCTCGATGCCCTCCTCGTACTGCAAGGTGACCTCCGTGCGGGTAGGGCTTCGGGCCTGAAGTTTTTAGGATGCTTCTTGGGGTTTCGGGCTTATCGGATCAAGGCCCTACCTAGAGTTCCAGGGATTCTAGGGCTTGCCGACAGGGAGTTTCAGGAAAACAGGGAGCAGAGACTGGGCTTCTTGGCCTTTGACAAAGTGCAGAATTTGGAAAGAGGAGCAGAGCAGTGGAAAGGGATAGCAACTTTGAGAAAGAGTTTCATTTCAGTACAGCGGCTTGCTCCTGTTTGTCAAATTGTCTCACTAGTCCCTTTCGACTGGTTCTCAGTGTCAACTACTCCTCTCTGAAGAGTTGTCGAATTCTCTGGTCTCCTTCGAGCAGTGTTGCTTCTGCTTCTAAGATTTGTTCGCCTCACAAACTGATGCGTGTCTTTGTCTCACATTCGCTCATCTGGCAAGTTCTAGAGTCTGTGTCGAGCGGTTTGGTTTGCTCCCGTGTTTCTTCGATTCCCCTGTCCTTTTCGACTGCTTTGCGACTCTTCTCAAATTCTCCTTTCTGGCAAGTTCAAGAACGAGGAGCAGGCCAATCGAAAGGGACTGGACAGTTTGAAAAACAGGAGCAAACCGGTGCAAAGAGACTAAAGAATCTGACAGGGAAAACTGAGAAAGATTAGCAACCCTGTGATAAGGGAAAGTGTGTTTTGAGAAAGAAGAGCCTGCCTCCGGAAAAAACAAGAAATAGTTTCACAAAAAGGGACATTTCAGAAATGAGGCAAACCAGCCGGATGAGCCTTTGAGAACAACGGACGACTCGCTCGAAAATGCCTATAGAAAATGGCAAAGTGCAGAAGCTCGTGAACCAGTTGAGAAGGACTAAACAAGAGAAGGGTGGGCAAACTTGGGCAAACCGCCTCGAGACTAGAGAATTCACAGCAGAGCGGAGAATGAGGAGCAAATAATCGAAAGGAGTCGAAAGGAACTTGCAAAGTTTGAGAAGCAGGATCATACCGCGAGAGAGAGAGAGAGAGACCACAGAACTTGCCAAATGCGAGATATTGAGATGGAGGAGCAAAACGCGCGAAACAGATTGATTAGAAATCTTGAGAAAGAGGAACGTACGCGCAAGATGAATTGGTTAGACATGACAGCGAGGACAAGTTTACAACGAGGAGCAAGCCAGTAGCAAGGGAGTAGCACCTTTGAGAAACCGGATCAGACAGCTCGAAACGGACAATCGGACAAAGAGGAGAGTGAGAAAGAGGAGCAAAACAAAGAACAACTTAGAAACAGTGGGAAACAGCTCGAGAGAGACTACGGATCTTTGTCAAAAAGGAGACATAAAGAGAGAGAGGAGCAAAACAGTCGAGGAATGACTAGGGACCAGCCAACTTATTGTCAACGATCAGTAAGGGTTTACGAGCAGCTGCTTCGGCCCAACCTTCGAGACTACACCAGCAAGAAATCCAAAACAATCCTCTTCACCCTGCAATTTCGAAAGCCGGTTACAAGCCTCGAACGGTTACAAGCCTCGAACGCCCACCCCCTAAACCCTAAACCCCCCTTTTCCGGAACTCTCAAAACCCCGAAGTCCAACCACGCTCAATCTCCCAAAGGCCTTCAGCAAAGACAGCCGACCCAGCTTGAGCCTGGCAGTTGTGGCTTCGGGATGCGTTGGGAATAAACTTTGGGGGTATAACATAGGGACCTTAATTAAATAGAACGGGGTTTTTTGGGGGGGTACATTGAAGTATGACCCTATTCCGGAACCAAACCCGTAATATGAGTGATGAGATCTTTAGGCTTCCAGACTTGGTAAGCATTTTCTGATGCTTTAACCCTTTGCAAGCGGGTGCTGACTCCATTTATTGCTGCCTGAGAGCATTGGTTCGATCTGAGGCTTCCCCAGCAAAACTCCGATCTCCGATGCCCACAGGTATAATACAGGGGCCTTCATAATTACCTAAATTTTTTTGGGGGGATTCCTTATTATAGTTATAGTATAGTTGGGCACCAAAACCCTATTCTAATTCTTAAGGCCCCTATAGTAAGGTGAAGGGTTTAGTCGGTCGGGCTGTGCAGCTTATGACGTACGCAGGGTTTTCCACTCCGGGGTCATGTCAGCATGCTCTTCAAACTGCAGACCCCGCACGAATCTGATATATGGGCTTTCATATTAGAATGGGTATATTATCATGGTTCAACATAGTATACAGTAACTTCCCTAAGGATTAGTAGTGCCAACAGCTTTTACAGCCCTCTAAGCCCTACGTGGACCCTGAAGAATCCTAAAGACACTGCCTTTCTAGGATTTATCATGATGACATCCTTATATAAGCCCTTAATAAGACCGTAAGTTCTTTAGGGCCTAAACCCTAAACCCCTAAACCCTAAACCCTAACCCCTGAACCCCAAACCCCTAAACCTTAAGCCCTAAATCCAAATTACACCTTAAATCCTTTAAAAGTTGGGTGTCTCTAGGGACCGAAAGCAGCACAGACGAGAGGCCCCTCGCAGGCGCGAAGGACTTCGAGACGACTCTCGCGGCCTCCCAGAGGTTCTCCTGAAAGGAACTGTTCCAAATAACTAGTGTGCACATATTTACATACTTAGTACATATATATATATATATATTACCAGAGAGAGAGAGAGCGAAAGAGAGAGAACGAACTGTTCAAACGACAGTAGAGTCTTAGTCTCAGATACATTTCTGCATGTATCTATTGGTTTATGTAAAAACCAATCATATATATATATATATATATAGAGAGAGAGAGAGAGAGCATTTGCATTGCTAACATTGAATCAGCTTGAGTGAAAAAGCTGAGTCTTAATTAAGGGAGTGCAGGCTAAATTTGTTTGTTCGGCCTTACTTAAATAGTTGGCCTCATCGGATTTTGATAGGTCAACTCTGCAAGACGTTTAAGCCCCATGGCCAAAAGCAGCGAGAGACACAGCACAAACTGGCCAAGTGGTGATATGCTTCTTCAACTAGAATTTAGGAGGATCTTTAGGAGACAACCCTCGAAGCCTAGTCAGAGGAATGGTAGGAGAGCAGCAAGTAGGAACCCGGCACAATGGAATGTACATTTTGCCGTCATCTGCCTAGCTAGCTTGCAGTTGCAGCGCTCGACGACGGAGAGCCGTTTGGCATGACCAACAAGGACCTCACCGGGGTCGGTTGTAAATTTTGAATGCCAGACCCATACTAAGCATTTCCCGCAACAAGTCACGAAGCAGCTTATGGTCGTCAGTCTCGGGTTCCAGACCATAGTTTCAAGGAGCCAGGGCCTTTTGCGGGTCTGCTGCAGGGGCACTAGCCGCTGCTTCGAGAGCTGATGCAATGCTGGCCGCAACCTCCACCCAAGTGCTCCTCCTTCATCGAAGATAGCAGCATCCTGTTGCAGACTAGTGCTGAGGAAGGCGCAACCACATCAAGTACACTGTACACAAGTATAGAAATATATGAAAATAACATGCAACAGCGAGGCCCCAGAAGCCCACGAAACACTTTGAAAGCTTCTTTTGCGAACCCTTAAACCAATACACCAGGAACACAAACCTGCACCAATTCCACCCGCTGCCTCCAGCACAGGCTCTCCTTGGACTACGGCATGGAGCGAAGCCTCTTTCGACGATGCTCGTGAAAGATGGTTTCGAAGTTGCGCTTGGGTTAAAGGCTGGAGTTCAATCCTGCATTACAAACCTTATTTTGTGTGTGGTCTTCTTTACGTTGATGCCAGGGTACTAGTGTGCATATGTATATCATGTACCACCATTCGTTGTGCCGCAATCTCAACCTGAAGTACTCTTTGAGTATGCCGTTTCGGATCTGGTCTGTATATTAAGTGAAGGCTTGGTTGCTGTCAACCCGGGAATGTTGCAGATTTCGTTCTGGCCACAGAACGTTCTTGTCCAAAAACCACAAGCCACCACGTCCGGTCCTTGGATCCTGATCCCCAAGCATGATGAAATTCAAACTTCAAAACCTCACCAAACACACAACATGAGTGGTCAGTTCAATTTAGGAAACTCGTGGTCGAGTTGTGGAAAAGGAGCCGCGAAATAAACAAAGCTGTATCAACACATCAGACCAGTTTGGGAGCTGCCGGCTCCGTCAGAGTTTCAAGTCCCGCACGCCAAGGCTCGATTTCAAGACAATGCTTTTGAGGTTCTACTTTGCTGAAGCCGGACAGTGGAGATGAACGGAGGCGCCAACTAGAAAACTGAGAAAATTACGGCCCTACGTAAGAATATTATTCCAGAATCCAGCTATGGACCTCCCTCCCAAGGCCGAGTTTCGAAATCCTCCACGAGTCAGCAGCTAACTACGACCATGAAAAATCCAACAAGCTTCGGACACTGCACCTGGCACCCATATTATGCATGAAAGACGAAGAAGCAACAGGCATGCAAGCCACGAAGGCCACGAAGCAAAGCATCCGAAACTATCCCATTGTATACTTTCATAGACCAATATGCCATCCATGTGTCCGGCATTATTGGACAACCTCTCGCTCACACACACATGTGGCCTTGGCTTGCCCACCCTTGATCGCTGCAGCAGCTTCTTTTGCTGATTCCCGCCTTGCAGCCATCCGGGTGACGGTGCAGCGTGCAGAAGTCTGCAGTTGGGATGTTGAGTATCCGCGGACATGCTTCATGTGGGAAGCTTGCGCTGTCAAACAAGACCATCTAGAAATGCCGACGTCTTGGCTTGGTCTCAAGCCTGCCACTACCAATGCAATACAAGGTTACAAGGTTATCTGCGTTCGTGAGAGGAGATGCTAGTGAACTGCACATCATCCAACCTTGGCATCTTGTGCTTGTGCCCAATCACTGAAGAGGTTTAGTTCGCTTTCTACGGTGCCAAGAAGCATCAGGCTTCCTGTTCTTCTTTGCACAGATATGCGCCAACGTCCGAAGCACGTGCCAGGAAAGGTCTGGGTTTTCGTGGAAGACACAGTCGAAGTGTACCTGAGCTCCGTCAGCTCCAGTTCCACGTTTATAATTGGACCGAGACCAAGCCGAAACATGACCTCCCACAACACGAGCCCACGATCCACGATGAGCCCTAAACCCTGGACTCGGTCTAAATGTATTTGATGAAGTGTCGAGGGTGCGGGGCTGCATTTGGAAGTTCCGGCATGGGGCCTGGTGATGCAAGTTTGGCTCTCTTTGGCTTAGGGTTGTTGAGTTCAGGATTTTTCAGTAGTTCTGAAATCAGAGCTCACATCCCTATTACAACATCTGAAGTCTAAACGCTCTGGCTGAGATTGCCGGGAACCTAAATCATAAAGCGAACTCGAAATGTGAAGCACTCTTTGGGCGCGGGGCACGTCCAAACTCTTAAAACGATGTCCAGATCCTGACGTGGAGAAACCTCAACCGTAAAGCCGTGAGTAGAGAGTTCCCCAAGCTACAGGAACCACGCTGGGTTGTCTCTTACAACCCTAAACCCTAAACCGATCCAAATACCCTATAAACCCCATCCCGATACTCCTGATTAGTCCCCTACTTGGAGGATCATGGGACTTAGTAAGTAAGGTTGTAAGTACCTTAATTGGGGTTATAAGTATAGTTACCCTAATTATAACCCTAGTTACTAAGTCCCATGATCCTTTAAGTAACTCTAAACATCCCAAATCCTGAACCCTAAATCCTAAACTGCTACAACCCCCTGGGTAAACGCCTGCGAAGCCCCATAAGCCCGTATAACCCGTATAGATCCCCTGATGAACACCAAAAAGAGTGAGACTCCTTGAAGTTCTGTGAGTTTGGGGTTTACTGTGAAGGGCTTTAGCGAGATTGAGCTGGACCCCACAACGCTGAACACGTCAGGGTAGGGTGTAGAGTTTAGCGAGTGAGGTTGTAGAACCCTTGCGGCACGGTCCTTGGAACCAAATGCCAATGCCCTGAAGCAAGAGTTATGAGAAGCTGATACTTAACATGCCAGGTTTCTGGCCTTGCTACCTCAGTCAGGGTAATATAGTGGCCTCAATAATTAGAATAGGGCTTTGGGGCCCGCTATACTAGAATTATAATAAGGAGCCCCCCAAAATAGTAGAGTTTCTGGCAACAGATCCAAGGTTTCCAGCAGCCCCTCAATAATGAGGGTAGCCTTTTTCCTAGCATTCGGTTGACCCCAAAACAACAAAAAGAGAGGGTACTACTGGGGAACCCTAAACCCTAAACCGAAAAGAACCCTTTAACGGAACCCTAAACCCTAAACCAAAAAGAACCCTGTAAAGGAGCCCTATACCAACCCTAAGCCACAAAACACGCTCAACCTACTGGACTGGCGAACCTAGCGTCCGATTCAGACATGGCTCGAGAAGATCGAACTGACCCCTGAAACTGCGGCGGCCTTGCTACTCACTTGGAGGTTCATGGGAAGTTAGTTATGAGCGGTCTTAGAAGTCCCCCTTAGATGGGTCACAATTACGGTTACCTTACTTATAATCCCAGTCATAACTACCCATGAACCTCCATGCAGAATTAGAAATAGGGTTCCTTCTTGGGGTGCCTCTGAAGGGTTCCATAAGGGACGAGAATTTAGTATAGGGGCCTTAGTGCTTAGAATAGGGTTTTGGGCCCCTGAACGGGTTCTTTTTTGGGTTCTATAAAGGATCTATAAGGGTACTATAGGGGCCTTAATCCATAGAAAATGGTCTGGTGCTCCTTTATGGAGCAATTATAATAAGGAACCCTAAGAAATAATCGTACTAACCGCTGCTGTCTGCTTGGCATTCGATGTCTTTAGGGCTAGGGTTCGAGAGCAAACTTGATAGGAAATACAACTGCACCCGATGGAATAGTATTGGTAGTTATTCGAGCTCCTATCTTATCTGGCTTAGGCGCTGAGATCTGAAGTTCCTGTTTTTCGATTAACCAATGTTATACTTGAGATCCTATGCTAGAACATTGGAACAACACTGGAGACCACAGGTCCGTAATGTAGGAACCTGATTAAGAAACCTAGGGCCTTTATTAGGGTTCCTTATATGAATCCTAATAACTTGGGACTATAGGGCGAGGGTTTCTACTGGTTCCGACATTAGGGTTGATCATTGAAGCCTTGCCCCTCTAGACTAGACTTGAAGCAGCAGGGGCCTCGGAAGACGAGTCTACAGTACATATATATCGGGATCCCTTAACTACCCACACCCTGAATCCCGAACAGCTGTAAGCCCTGAGCCCACAAGCCAAAGGAGCAAGAAAGACAAGACCCCAACATACCCCAAAACTCTCTAAAACCCAAAACACGTTAAAATCCTCAACCCTAAACCCTGCAGCCCCCCACCCCCTACCCATACTCCCACAACCGAAGGAGAACTAGCTCTGCACTGTCTAAACCTGACAGGTCGCACCCCGTGTCAAGAGGCCTTAACATAGGGGTCTTGATCATTAATAGAGTAGGGCTTCGGTGTTTTCGGTTGCATTATACGGTAAACTCTGATAAGGAACCTCAGCAGGTAAATATTTAGGCCTCTAAGCTAAGATGCGTTTTATAAGGGTTAAAGGCCTTCGAAGACCCAGCCACAGTCATGTAGGCCGCCATTGCCATTAGGGAGTATAAGACGTATTAGGCACAGGTTTGGTGTTTGTGGGCTGGAGGGATATGTCGTCAGGCACGAGTTTCGGGTTTAGAGCTGCGGGGAGTATAGTGTTATGACCTCATGATTCTCTACTACGACTGGAGTTCCAGAAATCAGAAAAATGAGGCATAATTCCGTACTTGTCGAGTATCCTGCGGAACTAAAGGTTAACCTTTGGGAGTAGATCGGGATTATACAGGGATGACAGTACTCCAAAAAGGTCAAAGGTTACCCACTCGACTACTAGGACTCTTACATGGCGAAACCCTTAACTTCCAGACAGGACGCCCGATTTTTCGCAGTTGCCATGTATTGGACATTCTTTGGGCTGCTCCTCAGCGCTGTTTCCCGAATGCCATCTGGCTTAGGGCCCTACTACCTTCGTAAGGACTTAGTATATAACAAAATTTACAATCTTAGGAAGACGCCCTAAAGAAACTACCTTCTTAAGGCTAGAAGCACCTTGTTAAGAAGCCCTGACAAGGGGAGATCCTATACGCACAAAAAGACAAAAACACAACACCCAAAACCACAAATCCCAACAGCCCGAAGCTAAGTTCTGCATTGTCGGCCTGCGCGACAGCAGGACCAAGCCACCGATGCCCCTTCCGAGCCTAAGAAGGCTTGTAGTGTAAGGGTGCGGCTCAGGTTCAGATTTAGCAATGGTAGTCATATAACTCCCATATCAGTTTCCGAAAATAGCGGACCCTAATATAGCACCCTGAGTAGTAGGATTCCTATTATAAGGACCCCAAAATAGGGTACCCCTAATTTTCGGAAACTCCCATATAAGCGTATGTCATAGCAGGAATACTGAAGAGCAGAATTTTTCCGGCTTTGGGTTACTAGAGCTTTCGGGGCTCTTCGAAACTCAGCTTTTTAGGGCTCCGCTCTTCGGCCTGGTTCTCCGGACTCACAATTCAACAGTCCTGTTGTGAATACAAATATGGGAGTTTCCCTAAATTTGGGGTACCTTATTCGGGGGTCCTTATAATAAGGACCCTACTATTTAGGGTACTATATTAGGGTTCCCTATTTTCGGAAACTCCCATATGGGTTGGTTGTCAAAATTATGGCCCCCCTTTTGGGTACGCTAAATAAGAGGCGCCGTATTATATTAAGGACCCAAAAAGGGACCCTAATTTTGAGAACCACCCATATAGGGCTAGGGTTTAGGGTTTGGGGTTTAGGGTTTAGGGTTTGGAGTTTATGTTTCTGCGGGTTCGGGGATTTGGGGCACTTGCACGTGCAGGAAGATGGCTAGACGAAGGGATATGAGCACTTAACTTGAATTCAATAGTGGGAAAGCCTTACGCCGCCTTAGGCACGATGTCCTATGTTGCTGCTCCCGAAACCCTGAAACTATTAATGTGGAACATTGCTTAAGGTTCAGGGTTTCAAAATTCAGCCCTTCACCCGCAACCCACAAAGTAATTAGTAGTCCAGAGAAGTCTCCAGTACCTCTAGTTTGGTAACACTGCTACATGTCTCTACTATCTACTATGCGTATTTGCCAGCTCGAAAGCTGTAATTCTAAATTTTAACTGGGTTGTAGTTTGGAGGCCCTTAAGGACATCCATGAATAGGTACCTCTGTAAGAACCACACAGGAAAATTAACAAGTTTC
Organism: Symbiodinium sp. clade A Y106; assembly: GCA_003297005.1. NCBI lineage: Eukaryota > Dinophyceae > Suessiales > Symbiodiniaceae > Symbiodinium > Symbiodinium sp. clade A. The sequence continues at coordinate 19,239 of BGNK01000956.1, read as the reverse complement.
CCAAAGCGCCACCTAGCAAACCTCGAGGCGTCGTTCCTTTGCTGTGCCAAGAGATGGGGCTTCTAGGCCAGGGAGCGCAATGCAGAGGGTTTAGGATTTAGGGTATATTCATAAAATTCCTTCCAGTGAGAAGGATAATGCTACTGGTAGCATCTATTCGGAGTCACTTGTGAAACAAGCTATCAATCAAAATCTACACTGTGCCGCTTGCCGCCAAAACCGGCAACCTAACAGCAAAACGGAAGCCTTGGCATATATATCTCTCTCTCTCTTTCATAGTTGCTGAGTTCAAAAGCCCCAAAAAGTGTTCACTTTGCGTTTTATAGTGGGTAATATTATCCCCCAAAGTGTAAAGTGTATCCACTCAGCTACTAAGCTACTGTTACTATATGCCGCCTTGCTCGATTAGTTTGGGGTCCTTATAATAGGAATCCTACCATTTAGGGTACTATATTAGGGCCCCTGTTTTCGGAAACTCCCATAATTATATATCCCTCATCTCCCTTGCCCCCCAAAACTTCGGCACCTGACGTCGTTACAGCCGTGGCAGCCCCCGCTGCTGCGGCAGCCCAGGCCTCATGCAAGGATGAACGTGCGAATTTACAATTCAGAGCTTGTTTTTTGAGTGTATATTCACAATTTGGGGTTTGCGGTGTAAGGTGCTCGTTTTCTGTTTTTGTTTTTTGTTTTTCGGTAGGGCCCGGTAGGACTTCGCGCGCTTGGTCGAACGTCATCACACGTACGAATGGGCTTGACAAGAACACTTGTCAAGCAAGGACAGGGAGTAAGCTTAAACATAAGACGAAGCTGAAGACTCCTCGTTGCTTGCATGGCATCTGCAACTCAATCAAAGATGGTATGGTATTCCAGTCAAAGGGCATACCAGAGGCTGACGGAACCACGTTTCAACAGCCTCGCGACGACTGCTTTATCCACAGCTTGAGGCGAATGAAGTACCCAAGCTAACACATTATCATTATATATATATATATATATATATGAACATATGGCAACCCCCTGACAATGCTCCAAGATACACTGCTGTGTAAATACAGGACAATGCAGCCCAAGAGCCCATGAAGTTGCTTCGATTGAGGAATCGCAGACGAGACCAACATGCCAGACATGGGCCGCAATAAACGACAAGGTGCTGCCAAGGCGATACTAAAACAACAATGCCGATACACATACCAAATTGAAACTGTGGAAGCAACTGCAGAGTTTACCACGAATGCCAGATGACCAGTGATGCTCCTGCTTTACTGGAAGATTGCCCTGACCCTATTCTCTCTGATCGTCTGAACTAAAACCCCCCGAAAAATCAGTAAGGCCTCAAAACACCCTGTATAGCACTAGTACTCCCTCTTTGATTCCTTGCAGTGATCTCACCTCGAGGTCGCTGGCTTCCCCCCCTTTCCGACGGCGCATGGACCTGGGAGCAGAAAGGGTACTTCGACGCTTCGGGGTTGGGGGTGGTAGAGCGTTTCTTCAGCTTGCATGTAGTATCGAGGATAGAATTTTTAGACATTCTGGGCTACTTACTAGGTCCTAGGTCCCCGAACCCTAAACCCTAAAGCCTAAACCCTCCTTCCAAGTTCAAGAGTTTCAGATTCCAGGCTTACCTGGGTGGTTGTCAAAATTAAGGTACCTTTTTGGGTACCCTAAATATTAGGTGCCGTGCTATATTAGGGACCCTAAAGGGACCCTAATTTTGACAACCACCCACCTGGAGAACCGAGAGCAGAAAACAGAAGTCGCAAGTAAGGGAGTTTCGAATTTCCCTGCTTAGGGTTTAGGGCCTAAAGTTTAGGGGTTAGAAACTGCAGTTGGCTGGCCAGAACTGGAAGGTATAGCATGCATACATCCATCCATCAGGAAGCTATCTTGATGTTGGTTTCGACTTGGGTGCATTCCGCACTCAGGTGCCCTCGCGACATCGCCCTGACGAGCAACACTGATCATCAGCTTTCGTGTTGCTCGTCATTGGCAATTTGGATGCAGCGCTTCTGGCACACTTTCTCACGTCTCGAGATGGATCCGATAATATATAGGGGCCTGAATAAGCAGAATAGGCTTTCGGGGCCCATTCTGCTATAAATATAATAAGGAACCACCAGAATAGTATTGGCAGATATTTCGGCCCCTATATGAGGGTTCCGGATTCATGACCGACGGAGGGCGGTTTCGGTCGGTGAAGCCGTCACCCTTCCTGAAGCGAAGCGCTGCAGAGACTACGCGCACGCTGCTTTGTGGTGGTCCGCGTGCGGAACTTAATAAAACGTCCTGGCTCCTTCCCTCCGCTTCGGATTTGGGGAGGCCCGAGCCTCCTAATGTAGAAGCCTGGTGGCGTTCATAGGTCCCAGGCTTTCCGGCTCCATGCTCATGAACTCCTAGGATGATTGAATGCTTGGGGCTAGGGCTTTGGACTATTTCGGACACAAATGCGGCAAGCTGCGTGGATCTCGGAGTTGAACACACGTCTTCTTTATCAGTATGAGCGCTCGCAACTCTTGTAAACGACTACGGCATCTCTGGGTTAATAGTTTTATTGGTATTGCTGAGATTTCTGCTGCTTATCTCTACTCTACTGACGCTTGCGTCAGAGTGCAGGTGAACTTGAATCTAGCGTAGAAACCAAGTGTAAAGCGAACGCCAAGTTCGTTCTAAGTGAGGCTTTGGACCGTCCCGACAAAGCACGGCGGCTCCTCGGAACTCTGGCCGCACACGAGTTGCCATCACTGTCGGCAACTTGGGCACTGACCACTTCTTCTTGAGTTCACGTTTGCTAGGCTGCTAGTCCAAATGATGAGTCAGAGGGTTGCTTTTTGGTTGATACCGCGGCTCCGCATCGTCAAATTGGAGAGAAGACTTTGCAGAGCACGATCAGCCACTGCAGCAGTACGGCCTTGCTTGGACATTACCTTCTCACGCTTGAGGATATGTTGGTCCAAAAGCGTGGCTACGTCCGGCCAGTATTTAAATTTTTCGCCTCTCTTTCCATGTTCCGGAGCTGTCGCAGGCACGTGAGTGCAACTTGCTGGTGCAAACTCTGCGCGAGCTCGAATGGCGTGAGGTCTCGTTTCGTCATCAGTTTCTTCAGGTTCGCACCGTGCCAGCTACCGTAGTCCCGCCTCCTGGCCAAAATAGTCTTTCCTGCAAGCGGCCCAGAAAGCTGGCAAGCCTGCGTGCTGCACAAATATGAAGCTCCAGACTATGTGGAACAGCCGGCATGCACCACGAGAGGTAAAACCACCGGCTCATGAAGCATCTCGTGGCTTCGGAAGGTATGTGTTTGCCAATGAGGCCTGGCAGGCCGGATGGTCCTTGGGTGGTGGCCCCCACTACAGGAGCCCAGTCTAAGAGACGAGCGGACTTGGCCAACACGAACTAGCAGTTCAAATGGCTGATGAAGTTGGTGGTGCGGTATAAGTGTCAGCACCAGTTGGGAGGGCACAGTCGGCATATTACAGTTGCATTCGAAAACGACCAAGACACCACCAACCACCAGGAGACCACCAACGCGACCAACAAGAGACCACGACACCAGGAAACCAGGACACCATTTAGAGAACACCAGGAGATCATCAGAAGACCACCGAGGAGCACGACGATCAGGACAACCACAACGACAAGACTAGGAGCAAGTGATCAGGAGACCACCAAAGGAAAGCCCGGACCAGCATGAACTTAGCAGAAGACTTCCCAGGACGTCACCACGAGGCCACGAAGCCACTGCCAAAATGGTTCCCTTCGAGTATAATGGCATACCGAGCCCATCCGGAAACAGCCGAGGCTGTTTCCCCCAAGTACTGACCCGTTTCCGGAACATGAGACTTCTGCGTGGCGCACATAGCAGGGAAAAAGCCAAATTTGGGGCTTGGAAGGTCTGGAAAAGGCAAAAAAAAACAAATTTGGCGGCTTGGAGGGGGTTTGGAAAAGGCCAAAAAGCCAAATTTGGTGGCTTAGAGGGTCTGGAGGAAGCCAAAAAGAGCCACATTTGTGGGCTTGGAGGGTTTGGAAAAAGGCCAAAAAGCCAAATTTGGAAGGCTTGGAAGGGGGTCTGGAAAAGGCCAAAAAGCCGTGGCTTGGAGGGGGTCTGGAAAAAAATTGGGGGCTTGGGAAAAGGCTAAAAGCCAAATTTGGTGGCTTGGAGGGGGTCTGGAACAAGCCAAAAAGCCAAGTTTGGTGGCTAAAGGCGAAAAAACCAAATTTGGTGGCTTGGAGGGAAGCAAAAAAACCAAATTTGGCTGCTTGGAGGGACCAAAAAGCCAAATTTGGGGGCTTGGAGGGGGTCTGGAAAAGGCCAAAAAGCCAAATTTGGTGGCTAAAGCTCTTAGCCTGATGCCATGAGTGTTCATGTAAAAGCTTACCGAGTGGCAGATCTAAGCCGGCTTTCTCGTCCTCGATTGAAAAATGCACACTGCTTGGCCAAACTATCCTGAGCTGAAAACCGGTGTGTTACATTTCAGCCAAAAGCTCCGAGACATGCAAAATTGAGGGTTTTTGAAACCTCAGTCAATTCAATATGCGCTGGACCTAGCGTAGGGTATTAAGGTACCACCTCAAGCCTCAATATGTACAAACCCTACAAAAACCCCAAACCACAGCACACCCAAAGTCCCAATAGAAGCTAAATGCTAACTTGCCCTGAACTCAAAGAGGCCCTATATGGGGCCCCAAAAAAGCACATCAGCAAAAATTAGGATAGGGATATCCCATATAAACCCCTTATAATGAAGCCCATTAAGGTAGGGATATCCCCATAAAATGTTTATGCTTATGTGCTTTTGGGGTCCCTAACTATAGGCCCTAGCCATGCTTCCAACCCCGGTAAACTCAAATTCATAAAAAGCAAGCCGAAAATGGCCTAAACACTGCAATGCCCTTTACCACATTTTGACCTAAACCAAACCTGAACATACCCTGACCCCTGATAATAGTCTTAACACTTAAGTAAGTTAAATGCTGCGATGCCCTCAACGCCAAAAAACACTCTCAACCCTACCAAAAAATCGGAACCAAAAAACATCCTCAACCTGAAAATACCCTCAACCCTAAAATGCACTAAACCTCTGAATACCCTGGAACACGCTCAGCCCTAAAACGCCCTCAAACCCAAACCGTAGCTAAACCTACATACCCTCAACCTTAACAGCCCTACACATGTGTATATACCTTACGCGCAAAAGCCCAACGGTACCCCCAACACTAAGACAACCTAACAGCCTTACATATATGTGTGTAAACATACATATATGTATATATATATGTGTATATACATATACATATATATATATGTATATATGTATAATATAATATATTACTATATTTCCTGTAACCCCAATAGTACCCGGAACGCTAAGACAAGCAAACTCGAGCTGTCTCTGCCATGTGGCAGCTTTGGTAACAGTAATAAGTGATAATAAACTAGTAATATTACTACTACTTCATAATAAGAGTACTAACAATAGTAATAATAGCAATAACAGCAATAGTAATAATACTACTGATAATAAGAGTAATAATGAAAAGTTAAGGCCGTGGCAGCTTTGGTGGCTTCCAGGCCACGAGCAGATCGCCGCTGCTTGCAATGACCTGTCGGCCGGGGGAGGCCTTACGATATTGGCCTTATACCGTTATTTTTATGACTACCATGATTACTATTGTTGTTACTATTCTTTTCATATATATATATATATGATCCCGGTTCGACCGCCCCCC
>BGNK01000956.1:902-12763 GCA_003297005.1 Symbiodinium sp. clade A Y106 | reverse complement strand
GGAAATTTATGCCGAAAGTCAGGGAAGTTATGCCGAACAAATATGTCCAATAATTTCGGAAAGTTGTTACACATATTGTTGAAGTATTTCGGATTGTTGAAGAAGTTGTGAAAATGGATGGTTGGAGAATTTCTGATTGTTGAAGAAGTTGGGCAGTGAATCTTTTAAGGGTGTTTTTTTAATCCTGGCCGTGGCCCGTCACCGATAGTTCTAAATCCAGTCAACCCAAGGGCTCTACACCAAAGCCTAATCCTTTCCCCGGCAGATTATGCTGGAGTCGTTCTTCAAAGGGCCCCCTGCCTGCTCTCCGGCTCTGGACTTTTGGCACAGAGGCGCAACGAAGGGTCGAAAGTCCAGGCTGGTTTGTCGCAGCTAATGAATTATGCCACGGCAGCTGATTTCGCCGCCAGGCAAAGCAGAAAGAACGCCATTCATCGACCCTCCTCTCCACAGATCCGCCTTCCTGAACAGGTAGCATGCACCCTAACCCTCAACCCTGAACCCAAATAAATCTCGCTTAACCCTAAACCCCCTAAATCCTAAGCCTTCTGTTTCAACCGATGCTTAGCCTAGGCCCAGTCTTCTCTGGGAATCTAGGAAGCCGTCGTGGCTTGAGATTGGCGCGTCTCTATTAGGCTACTACTCCTGCTAGGTTGCTAGCACTACTGCTCCTGCTCCTGCTACTGACTGCTATTCTACTGTCAGTGCCACGCTGCTACTTCTACGACTACGAACGACGACGACGACGACGTCTACTATTGCTACAACTCCTGCTATTACTGCTACTGCAAGGACGATGTCTACCACTACTACTACTACTGCTACTACTACTACTACTGCAACTACTGCTACTACTGCTGATACTGCTACTACTGCTACTACTGCTACTACTACTACTACTGTTGCTACTACTACTACTACTATTACTACTACTACTACTACTACTACTACTACTACTGTTGCTACTACTACTACTCCTACTACTACCACCATCACTACTACTACTACTACTACTACTATGACTACGACTACGACTACGACTACGACTACGACGACTACTACTACTACTAGTACTAGTACTAGTACTAGTACTACTGCTACTGCTACTGCTACTGCTACTGCTACCACTACCACTACCACTACCACTACTACTACCACTACTACTACTACTACTACTACTACTACGACTACTACGACTACTACGACGACTAACTACTACTACTACTACGACGACTACTACTACTACTGCGACTACTGCATTATGAATAAAAAGCTGGTAATCATCCCTGTTGGGTATTCGAATCCAGGAAGCCGGGAAGGAGAAGTGGATCGCTCAGACACCACTGCCCAATCGACTCAATTGAAACTTACCCTAGACTTCGGACCCAAGAATCACAAAGTAACTAGTCAAGCTTGGGATTGCAACATTTTGACTTGGGAATTTGCGGGTGGCTCACAGTTATTGAAACGAGCTTTGCGACTAGTCGTCGTCGCAGCACCAGCTCAGGCGGCGGGTGCGCCCCACCGTGCGCCGGCGCGAGTGTCGCACCTGCAGGTCTGTTCTCAAGGCTTTCGGGGTTGTGTGTGGGGTGTGTGTTACAGTATTGCTCCAAGATTTGCTGTCGGGCCGGCAAGACTGCTTGCATTGCTGTCAACTTGTGCTTCTTCCGTATCCTTAACCGGACCGTGAAGCGGAAGCCTAAACCGCGAACCCGAAACCCTAAAGCAATCCCAGAACCTGCTTACTCCAATAACACAAGAAAACCAAAGTCTGAACTCCCAGAACACTACGATCTTGCAAAAGCTTGTGAGAGAGCCCGAAAGGCAAAACGATGCTGATTGGAGAACCAAACTCCCAGACCGTAAACAAACGCAAAACTCTAACTGTAACACATGATTTTCAAGAACGGCGTAAATAAGACTGGTTAAACCCGACAAACAACCTTTAACCATGCACACCTACAGACCTCGCTGTGCCTCAGTCTGATGGAAGCCACGGATGTTTGCACCACGAACCTCACGTGCGGTAGGGTGCGCATCTGAGCTTTGAGTGTTGACTGTTTCAGTTTCAGAACCCTGGCGCGTGTACGCTGGGCGCGTGTGGGGATGCCGGAACTAAAAGCCCACTGCTCACGAATCAGCCGTCGTTGGTTTCGAGGCTTGCAAAGAGCCAGTGGACTCCAGGTATCCTCCACTCTTCGACACAGCTTGCACCCCCGGAAATTCGAGAAACGACTTCTGTCGAATTCGAAGCTACCGCGAGGAAGGACTTCAGAAATTGGGTAAAGCCCTATATTTGCAAATCCTAACCCCAAGACGTACACATGCAGTCGGCAATTTGTCCAACATCCCCGGACCTGGGTGGACCGCTGCAGCTGATGAGCCTGATTCCAGCGGGAGTTCGGCGCCGAAGACTCTGTTGTGGTTTTGCGGGTTAGCATCGAGGCCGTTTTTCCGAAACACCAAGCTACAGAAATGCCTGCTCAAAGTCTTAGTTGCTGAGTTCATAATTCACAAGCCCCCAAAAAGTGTACACTTTCAGTTTTGTAGTGGGTAATATTATCCCCAAAAAGTGTAAAGTGTATCCACTCAGCTACTAAGAAGTGTTGCAGTCAGGACTGCAGGGTTCCGGAGCTCAGTGTCCAGGGCCAAAGTCCTCGTAGCCACTCTGAAAAGTTCATAGATCAAAGCAAAGCCTCAACCCGTAATATAGAAGCTTAAGCAACTGCGCAGACTATTCCTGAAGGGTTCCATATTTTAATAATACTACCAAGACCCTATGGTAGTTGTCAAGGCCCGTACATTAGAACACTTGTTTCTATCCCTCACCGGAACCCTTCAACCACCCAATCTCGCGCTGGCCTGCCGCGGCTCAACACCCTCTGTCGCGAGAGGCACCTGCAGAAAGGATTCACGGCGGAAGGTCGAAGTGGTTCAGATGTGTCAAATGTATACAAGCCCGAACAACCGGAAAAGGGCTTGCCTCAATCCCAAATAGCCACCTGCTTGAGGACTTACATCAGGAAATCCTTGAAAAGGAACCCCCCCCCTATTTCCTAAAACACCAAAGTGGTAGGTTTCCAGGGGGTCCAGGTGGGGCGCACATCACACGGCGGCTGGGTGAGGGTTCAGAGTTCATCTCCATGGGGGAGGCGCCCAGAGCCGGGGCTCACGAAAGGTTTGGGGTTTAGGGTATTAGGGTTTAGGATTTAGGGGTTTATAGGCTTATAGGAGTTTAGGGTTTAGGGCTTAGGGCTTAGGGTGGGTTTAGGATTTAGGGGTTTATAGGCTTGTAGGAGTTTAGGGTTTAGGGGATAAGGGGGTTCAAGATGGTCCAGGTTTAGGGCTTAGGCTCATGAAGGCTGTTCCCCTAATGTGCATAGAGCCAGCACATTCTTTTGTACGCCGACAAAGCTGTTCTATTGGCAACCTGTACGACCGCTGTGTTCCCGAACCCCACCCCCCACTAAACAACACCCTGCACCTACCCAGCCACCTGAATGAACCTTCATTTTTGTGAAACATACACACACACACACACACGCCAACTTACGACTCACGCGCTATTCCAACAGCCGAACCCCCAACTCCCCAACGCCCCCCATGCCTGGTGGATCGGCTCTGTGGCAGTGGTCATGGGCACGTTCCTCGCTTACTGGGGTGGTCTTGGAGGCTCCTGAAAGCTGTAACCTGTGTTCCTCCTGAGAACTTTACTACAAGTACAGTATATTATAGTAGAAGCCAGAAAGTTGGAACAGGGCTTTAGGAGGATTAGTGCTAGGATCCCTTATACTTTACCTTCAGGGCACGAGGACAATGATGTTCCAACTTTCTGGCTTCCAGCTATCTGCGAGAACGGATTGGGATCGAGGGTGGTACGATTCAGGGCTTCAGAGGTTACGGTCAGGAGGAGGAAGTGGGAGAAATAGCCAGATCCCATTATTGAGACCCAAACCCTAAATCTGTTACAGGGCGTTGCCGCAGATTTGGGATTCAGCGTGATGGCAAGAGCTTGACAGGAGAGCTAATTCCTCGGATCAGTATGTACATTATGTTAAGGTTCGATATAGCATATACAAAAATGTAAACGTGCATATGTACGTGTACATGTGTGTGCGTATGTATATATATATATACATATATATATGTACCATGGTATGGTCTGGTAGGGTGGGGGGGGGGGGGGGNGTTGGCGTGTGCGGATAGGGATCGGAGCTGTTGCCGGTAGATGGTGGGGTTGGTGCTGGGGCGGCCAGGGGTCACACGCAAGCCATAAACCCCATAAGATAGCGCATGCTCCTGTTTTTATTAACCTTAACCTGTACTTTAAACCCTACACCCAACCCCAAACCCCGCCTAAAAGCAAGCTCTAAGCCTAAAGCAGAACATGAACCGCCCACCCTAACGAACCTAGCCCTTGTCGATCGAAGCCTGATACCTTCTAACAGTAAACCCAAAACTCAAAAGCTTAAGCTAAACCCCAAACCCCAAGACCCCACAACCACCCCACAGGGGAAGAGAGACCCCATACCCCACACCGCAGGGGAGGGGCGGCCCCACCTGTATCTAGACCATTGAGCGCGGAGCGCGTGACCATATCCATATATATATACATATATATGTCCACATGTCGGTACATGTTTATATATATATATAGATATATGTGTTTGTGTCAACACCCAAAAACTTTTAGGTTTCGCGTTGCCCTAATGTAGGAACCTGATTGAGAAACCTTGGGCCTGTATTAGGGTTCCTTATATGAATCCTACTATTTTGGGGTTTCTCAATCAGGTCCCTACATTAACCATAACAGCCCATTTCAGGAGACTTAAAACCCCCACTAATAACTACCCATGCACCTCCAAGTAGACTCAACCCCTAACCGTAAAGCTCTGAACCCCCAAACCCCAAACACCTAAACCCTCATTAGCAGGAACACACCGGTGACCCACACTCGTTTGGGCTGCGAAAGCTTCAAACCTAACCTCGCCGACCCGAATATTATAGGGGCCTTAACACTTAGAATAGGGTTCCTTTAAAGGGGTCTATAAGGGTTACTATAAGGGATCTATAATGGGGTTCTATAATGTAGGGGCCTTAATAATTGGAATAGGGTTTTGGGGCCCACAATGCTATATTTATAACAAGGAACCCCCAAAATAGTATAGGTTATTTCTAAGGCCCCTATATTATCCAATTGCCCACAGTCTGGGCCCTGCGATCAGGCCGCGCATGGCCCACCGGTGTGGGGCCATATTCCGTCATTGTGCCGTCCTGAGGGCTTTTTATCTCCTTTAAAGGGATCCCAAAGGGTTCCCTTAAGGGCTCTTATAAGGGATCTACAGGGTTTCAGGGTTTAGGGTTAACTGTTACAAATTAGCATTCCGCGTCATCCTAGTATAAGGGCTGTGGGGTTCATATCTGTCTGCGGCCTCGGATTTGCGTAGGGTTTATGAGAGGGGGCTGTGGATGCCGCTGAAAATCGTCGAAGTGGATGCTACTCAAAATCCAGACCACCAAAGTTGACATACAGTGGGTTCGGTCAGCTGAAGATCCGTGGTGGCTCCCCAATCGGTGGGATATGCTCGCTTGGATAACTTCTCACGTTTGAAATTGGAAGAAGCCTCGAATACAAACTAGTTTCAACATGCGATGGATCTACTTAAACCATAGTTCCTATTTCCGATATCCAGGGTCCATAAACCGTAACCCAAAAGCCCAGACCTGCCTGCAACGTTCATGTGGGGGTTGAGAGTTTCGGGTTTAGGCTACCATTCTAGGTGACCATCTAGTATATACTTTCAACACCGAGAGCTTAGACCCTTTGGTACTAAACCCCTAGGCCCGGGGGCTTTTGGCCTTTGACTTCAATCCTTCTCCCTAAACCCTAAACCTAAATCCAACCCTAAACTCCCTTAACCCCTAAACCCTGAAACCCTAAACCCCTAAACCCTGAAACCCTAAACCCTAAACCCTAAACCCCTAAACCCCTAACCCCAAACCAAAAAACTCAAACCCTTCAGGGAGGGAAACCTTCAGGGCTTCGGGACATCTTAGAATTTTCTGACCTGAGATCGTAGATTTAAAGGGTTCCTTAGAGGGATCTATAAGGGTTCCTTAGAGGGATCTATAAGGGTTCCTTAAAGGGATCTATAAGGGTTCCTTAAAGGGATCTATAAGGGTTCCTTACAGGGATCCATAAGGGTTCCTTAGAGGGATCTATAAGGGGTCCTTAAAGGGATCTATAAGCGTTCTATAAAGGGTTTAGGGTTTAGAGTTTCCGAAACTTAGGGGTACCTTAGTTTGGGGTCCTTATAATAAGGATCCTACTAGTAAAGCCTCGACTTCACCCTTGAAACACAAAGACTTGGAAGCAACAAAGAGGAACCCTAAGGTGATACTATTATTGTCGGTTTTGGGGGGGCATATTCAAATAAGGGGCCGTAATAATTGGAATAGGGTTTTGGGGCCCACTATACTATATTTATAATAAGGAACCCCCACAACAGTATGGGTAATTATTTGGGCCCCTATTTTACAGCCTGACTACGTGCGGACCCTCAGGCCTCGGGATAGTGACTCCTTGAGCGGATACTACTAGGGGGGTACCTCGGTATGTGGGAGTTTCCGAAAAGTAGGGGTACCTTATTTTGGGGTCCTTACAGTAAGGATCCTATTATTTAAGGTACTATATTATTATTATTAGGGTCCCCTATTTTTGGAAACTCCCATGTAGACTCGGTTCCTAGGGCTTGAACTCGGGGTTGGAGGCCTTCGTTTTGGCTGGGCCAAAGCCTAAGGGCTCAAGGACTTCAGCCCAAAAGCCCCCCTGCCCCCCCCCCCCCCCCCCCCCGAAGGCTGAAGTTTCGAGAAGAGCTGCGCGAAGGAGCCGGAGATTTTGCATCACAGTGCCAACATCGAAGTCGTTCTTAGCAATGAGGCAGTGGGGATGTCGGGGGCTTCTCAGAGCTCTGACACGAGATTTACTTTGCAGCTTTTGAGGTGTAAGGCTTGAATAGGGCTAGGATTTAGGGCTGTGAAGGCTGGGTTGGCTAGTAAGAAGTTCTCCTGGGTCTACCTGGACCCTAAAAGTATGTAGAAAAGCAGCCTTTCACAGGTATGGGTCCATTATTTTATCTACTTTTGGGGGTTTAGGTAGTCCTGAAAGATTTGAGACATTGGGGTATCTTCTTTGTGTCGGTCAAAACCGGGGCTTACGTCTGAGAGGCTCTTTTGGAAGACCGTTCCTCCGCCTCCAAAGCCGATCTCGAGGCATAGGCCCGCAACCCTGTAAACTCCTGGCCCAAAGCCCACCGCGCACCTTGTAATGTAGGATCCTGATTAAGAAACCTTGGGCCTTTATTAGGGTTCCTTATATGAAGCCTACTATTTTGGGGTTTTAGGCCCAGGGTTTCTTAATCAGGTTCCTACATTACACCCGGCGCCCTCAATCGGAGACCCGGACATCCGAACTCCCTGCAGCCTCAAGTGCAAATTATACCAAGCCCGAACCTTCAAAGTCACAGTTCGACTCGACTCCCAAAACCTCATACCCTAGAAGCTCCAAACAGGAAATTCCACGCAGTCAACTCTGTGCATCCGAACCCTAAGCGGCCCTAACCACTACGCTTAAATCTTCAACTCCAGGCGCGAAGCCCTAAACATTTGACTGAAACCGCTGAGTACTGTACTCATTATCACCTTATGTTTGAACCTGAATTAAGAAATCTTGGGCCTTTATTAGGGTTCCTTACATGAATCTTACTATTTTGGGGTTACATTATATCCTACAAGCCCGGGAGGCCCTTCTAAAGTTCACCTCTTGGGAAGTAAGGACTACGAAGGTGAGGGCTCTGAAGTCTTAAGCCTCGGACCGCCCAACTCCTTACAATCCTGGAATCCTAAGTTCGATGTGGGAGTTTCCGAAAATAGGGGGACCCTTTAAAGAGATCCTTAAGGGTTCCTAAGGGGTTCCTATAACGGATCTATAGGGCCTAGGGTTTTAGGGTTGGGAGTTTCCGAGAATAGGGGACCCTACTATAGTACCCTAAATAGTAGGATCCTTATTATAGGTACCCCGAATTTTCGGGAACTCCCATGTGCTTTTCACCTTCAGTCTCAGACACGAAGCCCTAAAGGACCGAGGCAGTAACCTGAAAAGCTGTAATAGCGCCAAACTAACCTAATGGCGGCAAGAACAAAACACCAGCAACGTTGTGTATCAATGTTGCTGCTGATGCTATTGGATGATGACAAAATCATACAAAGCCACCATCATCACCATAATCATCTTCGAACCTAAAAGCCCCAAACCGTGCCGGTCCAGTTGCTGCATTCGGGTTCGCGTCGTAAAACCCAAGGGTGATCAGCTTCACGATGCCGAACTGGAGTAAAGGGATTGTGAACAGCCAGTAAAGCTTTCAGTACCGCTTATACCACTACCACTACCGCTACCATTACCGCTACCGCTACCAATACTAACACTACTACTACGACTACTACTACTACTACTACTACTACTACTACTACTACCACCACCGCTACTGCTACTACGATTACGACTAGATGTACTGCTTTCTCACTTACATTGACAATGCTGGACCGTACTCGTGCATCTTACCATTGGCTCATTGGTTCTGCTTTTGTTGTCATGCATCTGTATGTATGTATGTATGTATGTATGTATGTATGTATGATTCATACTTACATAGGAGTCCTCAGCCTGCAGAGACAACCCCTGGGTACAGCTGCAGTTCCAAACTCCCCTGCATGCATCTGCCCGGCACGGACCTTGACCTACGAGTTCTGTTTGGTTGAACATCGTAGATGACTCTCCTTGCCATATGGCTGAAGTTTCGATTTAGATTTCGCACGAACGTGGGCCTGTCGTGGGTTCCGCTCGGTATATGCGCATATTTACATATATACATACATTTATATAATCTGTGTGTACATGTATGTATGCATGGATGGATGTATGTTAGCAATGCTTGGAGGCTCCCTGAAGCCCTTGAGATGCACTTCGGACAGGAACAGTTTAAGCTTTAGGGTCCGATTCGGTTCAGCCTAGTGCTTGGGCTTACGCCCTAAATCCTCACACATGTTTAAGCTCTATGGCTCAGGGCTGTCACGAGCTGTGACAGCCTTTCAGACGTGAAAGCCAAAAAGCCAAAGCCCCCCAAATATGACCACTGACTGCATGCCCTCAGCCCCATGCGTACAGCCAAAACCCCAAACCCGAAATACACAGCTGTACAAACATCGCAACTTAAACCTGCAACCATGGTAAGAGCCAAACAACCTTAAGGTCTACAACGAAACATGAACTCAACGCAACCCCTCGGCCCTTAAGCCCATTTTTCCCAACCCTCCGAAGGCATCCGAGGCACACGATCTTGCGCCATTTTGGCAACTCTCTCCATGTCCTGGCCCCGGAGTGGATAAACCCTAAGCCCTAAAAGACTGGGCTTGCAGGGTTTTGTAAGATTTCGATCGTCCTCAAAGCCTCGGAGCTTGACAACCTGCGGTTTCTATGAGACTGCTGTCAGGTTTATATCAGACCTGGTCTATGTACTTGTCGTACAATAGTTACGTACGTATGCATGTATGTATGTATGTATGTGAGGATGTAGGTAGCTGGGCAGGGTATGAATGGTACGTGTGGTATGGAATGGCATGGTATGGCATGGTATGTATACAAATGCATCTGTATAGCACGCACACAATATACCACCATGATTGCCACAAGGGGGGCCATGGCTTTCAATTTTGGTATCGTTAAGCTTCGGGCTCAGAGCAGTAGTTGAGGGTTTAGAGGGCTGAGCTGTGGGATTTGGACGATGGGCCTTCGGGTTGCGGGGCTTCAGGTCTAATGTAGGAACCTGATTAAGAAACCTTGGGCCTTTATTACGGTTCTTCATATGAATCCTTGGGGTTATAGGGCCAGGGTTTCTTAGTCAGGTTCCTACATTAGGGATTGAGGCTTTGGTGCTTACGGTCCCAAGGTGTGCAGGGTTCAAGGACTCAAGCCGCTTCTCCAATTCTTGAAACTCCAAAGATCAGTTGTTTCAGTAAGTCCATTACCTACCTACCTACCTACCTACCCACCTACCCACCTACCGACCCACCTACCCTACATGCATTCATACATACACATACATACATGTTTACATACATACATACATGCATACATACATGCATACATACATACAATCATTCATTTCAGTCATCCTTACTTAATACACACACTGAATAAGAAACGATTGTAACATGTTTGCGCCAATGCTTGTTTTAGGGCTTAGAGCTTACGCTTGGGGTACATGTAGCCCTGACGGATTCTAACTGCAATCCTTATCCACCAAGCCGAGGCCCTAGCACAGTCTTACTAATACCCTTATGTGCCGCTTAAGAAAGAGGTCTTTTAGGCTCCAGGCAAACTCAAGGACCGGCCTGGATTCTCCTTGGCAGTTTGCGGCAGCCCAGGAATTCCAAGGCGCATCGCGAGAAATCGTTGCAGTTCTTGCGCAACAAGTCATAGCCTCATCAAGCGACCCGGGGAGTCCGAGCATGAGGTTTGATGGTTTAAGTTCGAGGTGTAGGGGCTTGCGTGACATCTTGGTTTAGAGTCCATCAGATCTTTGGGTTTGGGTACCGGCAAGAAACTAGAGCGATGTTGAATCCCTGGGCCCATACAAAAAGGGTATCGCAGCTCAGTGCCCGACTGCCTCTGGAGAAGTGGCGCTGCATCACCTGCTGTCGCTTCAGGATTTGGGGTTTATATAAGCCTAAGGTCTTTGCTGTGGATATGTTGGTCTCAAACAGGTTCCCACTTAGGTACTTGGGGTCAGGCTTTCCTACTATAGCATAGATACTTCGACGGTGAGTTCTGGCTTTCCGGGTACGGTTTCTAGTCTTCAAAGGGAGTTCGGATGCGAGGCTTTAGGGTGCAAGGCTCTGGGCTAAGGGAGATACTTAGGGTTTAGGGTCTAGGGTTTAGGGTTAAGGGCCTGGGGTGTGGTGCTAGAGGTTTTGGATTCAGAGCTTGCGCGCTTGGGGTGTGGGTTTTTCTAGCTGATTGAACTTTTAGGGTTTGGGGTGCAGCTGTAGGGGCCTCGATTTTGACGGCAGCCCTTACAAATGCTGCAACTTTGCCCATTCGAAGAGAAACGTCGGGACACGTTGTTGTTGCAGCACTATTGAGGGCTCCTCGGCTGTGAGCGTAGTTAGGGATTGGGGCGTCAAGAGGGTGTACTGTAAAGCATTGAACGCCTACATGTTAAGGAACGGTTGCAGGAATCGACCTCCCTGTCTACACATCACACCAGCATAGATCTCAAACCCTACATACTGTACACAAGAAGCATCTCTGGACCATCCCTGAGTGAGCCCGTATCAGACCAGCCCATGAACCCAAAATGCAGTAACCAAATCGACCGTTAGGAGCCCATACTGTTACCACGAGTTTTGGGGCAAATCCGTGCCTACAACTCTGAATCCACCTAATTCTGAACCCAGCAACTGTTTACAAGACCCGCCTCTGTGAACTTTCAAGCGTACCTAAGCACCCCTCAAACTCTGTATCCCTGAAACTCTCAAACTTGGTAACCTTTCAGAAAGAAGTTCCCAACTAGAGCAGCTGCTGCTTTTCTGCTAGCAAGCCGCCATGAACAGCTGGTCCCCTGTCGCAGGGGATGTTAGGAGCCGGATCCAGAAGCAGCAGTAGTTGTAGTCGTCGTCGTCGTAGTAATCCGCCGACCCCGCTGGGGCGGCGCCCAGAAGTTAGACTAGCTTCGGCGTCAGTTCCATGATACTCAACCCTACTCAACCCCACTCCGCCCCACGCAACCTTACCTCGGCCCCAC